>JAVXUL010000020.1:3059057-3081478 GCA_035590515.1 Trichilia minutiflora
ATTACAAACTTTGTTTAACTGAAAAACAAATCCACAACCCTATTTCATTTTCTAATGAAACTTAAAACGAAATTTAGAACTGTTAAAGTCATGTGGACAAAGAAAATAGAAATGGATAATTCAATTCATGTAAAGGGCTTACCTATTTTTATTTTGTATGATCGTGATTTACAAACAAAGGGTGTAGCACTATAGCTATGTGAAAACGGTGCGGTATTATGACTATATGAGAAAGGTACATCACTACGGTTTTGTGTGAGAGAATGTTACAATTGTGTGAGAGTGAAAGAAGAGTGCCACTATTGCGTGAGAGAGAGTTGAGATTTAAGAGAATGGTGCAACTATATGAGAGTGAGGGAAGGGTGTGGCTGCTAAGTGAAAGAGAGTTGAGATTTTAGGATTAAAAATGAAGGTTATATACTAACATGAAATGATTTCATTTTGGTTAAAATTAAAAGTTACATTCTCGTCCTATTTTTTATTATTTTAAATAAATTCGTATTTTATATAAATTCCACACTAATACAATTTATTTTTTATTCGTATCATTTTTTATATTTAGCTTTTTAAAAATTTTGAAAAATTTCTTTTAACCCCCTCAAAATCAAAAGTCAAAATCCACAAGAACTCGTGAGTCAACTTATTTATTAATAACACCAAAATTTTAGATATAAATATGATCTATTTATTAAATTGATTATACGCTATCATTTATTTAGATATAATTAATAAATAAATCATATGTTATGATACGAAACAATAATCAGGAATTAATTTACAACAGTTAAAAAAAATATATTTTATTTTATTTTTTACATAGATTTAGAAACTAAATTTTTACTACCTCATATTATAAATAAAAAGAGAATGCGTTCAAATAAGACTCGGGTTAGGTCTAAGTTGGATGACAACCCAAGCATATAACGAGGATTTAATTAACTAATAACAATTAATATACTACCTAATTTGACCTATAATTTGTATTCTCTTTTTGCTACATTTATTATTTGTTGTAGTTGGTCGACGTATACAACAACTCAATACAATGCAAAATATGTTTTCAATCTTAACTAAATTTATTTATTTTTTAAATTATTAATATTATAGGATTAATTACTAAAAAATATAAATAATACTTTTATAATATAGCCTAAATATTTAAACATAACATAAGCTATATTTACTCCTACATATAATTAGAGAAAAATCAGTAAAAACTATCAAAAAATGAGTTTTCAACTGTACTTTTCGTATACAATATCTTTTTTCTTATTTTAGGAGATTAAATACTGATATAAAAATATATTTTTATTATTTTAAGTTTAATTTTTATTTAAAAATAATAATACGAAAGTACATCTTCCTTCTTAACTCTTCCTCTTTGTCATCAGATTCTCCAAGCCCATTATTAGCAACTTGTGACTATTTTGGGTCGCCTCCCACTGGCCCGAAGGACTTCAATAAAAAATCCTGTATGAAGAAAAAAAATGGCAAGACTATAATACATTGAGATGTATCGTATAAATTTTCAACTATATATTTCGTTAAAACTCTCAAATTTTTTTTAATATATTTGTTTAACATATGTATTAAAGTTTAAAAATTTTACGGATTACAGCATAAAAATTAGAAAATATAATTGATACATTTTACTACATTTTTAATTTATATTTTAAATTTAAAATCTTAATAATTATAATAAAAAATATTAAAATTATAACAAAAAAAATAAAAAATCATATATTGCCATTAAAAACTCTAACAAGATCCAATTAAGAGTTGCTATTACTCTCCAATTTTTCGACCATATTTTTGAACTTATACATTAAATTTGGAATTTGACAAATAAAATGCAAGTTTCAAATTACAGTAAAAGAGTTAAGAATTAAGCAATACAATTCATGCAATAATGCAATAAATCGAAAGTTTACTATAAGATTACGTGCACTCTTAATTTTTTTTATTATAATCTTTTAACTCAGTTAAAATTCTAAACTTATGAAGAATACAACAAATGGCTGATAACTGTCATAAAAAATTTAAAATTATAATAAAAGAATTTTAAAAGAATAAAAAGTCTTATGGGACATCGATATGTACTGATTTCTTGCCCAAAGCCCTTTTAATTACAATCTAGAAAATATAAATTGGGACGGCCGGGTGTGTGATTAAAAGGAATCAAATCCATCACAGAATATCCCCATCAATTCCATTTCTATCAACGGTTGAGATGATCAATAAAGTGACTGTTCTAAATCAATTATGTCAGCCACAGGCTCTTCGAAAATGATTGGTGTCCAATCAATCCCAATTTATGATAGCTCAAAATCTTTTGTATTAGCTAGCTTTCATTGTGCCCACAACACTGTTATAAACTTTAGTAGTTTTACAACTTCAAGTAACTTAAATAAGACATAATTAGGTAAGCGATTTGAAAGAAAATCTCTAATTGCCATGTGGGTTTATCTCTATCGTTCGATCGTACATATACGCATATTTTTACACATCAATATCTGTATTTTTATACTAGTGTATTGTCTTTATCATCGTGATTATCATGACATATATAAAAGTTCTCGTGTTAACATTTGCATGTGTATACGTCAAGAGATTGAAAGCTATTTCGGTTACTCACTATCGTTAAAATATAGATTTGAGAGGCAATATTGTATCCTAACTGTAAATTTGATACATTGCGGATTAGAGTTATACATGGCTAATTAGCCTTAAACATGAATTGCATATCTAATGTGAGAATATTCACGCAACTGAATGATTATACATACATATAAATAGATATAGCCACCGCATTCATTTATAGTTTCATTTTCAGCCGTTTGATCGAATAATTTGTAATAATATAAACAAATTAACTTTTTAGCGTTTATCCATACTTGAGTTAAAAATATGAACGAATTAAGATGAAATTTAAATGTGTAAAATATAGATAGATAGATAGATAGATATACTTTTTTTTTTTTTTACTGGTTCATGGTCTCTATCACTCTCAATAACAGTAGCAATGTAGGTTAAATGAGTTAGGGTAAATAATCAATAGTAGCAGGCAAGGCATGCAAGAAGGGAAGCAGCTTTTGGAAACATAACGTGTAGGATTGAAACTTGGAAGACGTAAAATTCAGGACTTTTAGCGTTATGGTTTTGTCTTGTAGGGGAAAATACAGACCATATATAATTAGGCATTAAAAAGTACAAAATTTAAAAACCAATATATAAATTTCCAAGTTGTATAGTTTATATATATACACATATATATAGTTTTGATAGTTGTAGCGAACTGGGCGTGTGTTGTTGAACTGATTCTATCCATCCAAAACGAAAGAGATCGTTTTCTTCTTATTTCTTCCAAACAGTAGTTAAATCCCAAGAGGACAATGAAGGTGGGAAAAGGGGTAGGAAAATTATCAGGAAAAGTGAAAGAAAATATCGATAGATCGATTACGAAAACTATTAAAGATTCTATGAGGTTCCTTAATGATAACAATAGATTTAGAATTATATAATAAAGTAAATTACCGTTTTTCTTCTGTTATTTTATTTAATACTTCATTATTAACCTGCTTTTTCAAAATTTATTCGATATTTCTCTATTTTCGATTCTATCTTTTTAAATTAGGACGTTTAATTTGATTTAATTCAAATTTTTTAAAGTAAAATTGAAAGAAAAAAATATATCATTTTTGAAAATGTAGGAGAGCAATAGGAATTGGATCAAAAAATATAAGGTAAGGAACTTGAATGTTATTTATTTTCTTATTATTTTTTTGAGCAAATTAATTAATTAATTAATAAAAAATTAATTATTGAATGATCCTCGATTAATTAATTTACACCGAAAACATGAGACAATAATTGTGCACAAAACATGAGACAAAAATTAGATAATGTTTTTGACGAATCATGATTTTTTTTTTGTTCTTATTTTTTAATTTTTTTGAAAGGTACAAATACAATGGCGGTGATGGTTGTTATCTTTTCTTTATACCATTCAACAACCATCTCCCCTCATTTGTTTGCTTGCCCACCTCCTTATTCTCACGTATTATATAAAATTTAAAAGGAATAAAAACAAATACTTATATGAGTTTTACAATTGTCTCTCGTTAAAATATTAATGATAAAAAAATTTATTAAAATTTTTGTGATAAATATTTTTTTTATAATTTAAAAAAGGAATAAATATTTTTTTTCTAAATATAAGAATACTAACTTTTATCATATAAATTTTTAACTTTTATTACATAAATTACTAATTTTTATTATATAAATTTCTGATTAAATTAAGTTATAATATATTTATTTATATTAAATAATTTATTTAATTAAGATATAATTAAATTTATCAATTTGAGTAAGGATTTTTTGTTATAAATAAATATATTATATTTTAATTTAATTAAAGATTTATACAATAAAAGATAAAAAATTTATATAATAAAAATTAATATTTTTGTTTTATTGAAATAGATATTTATTATTTTTTAATTATAAAAGTATTAATTATAAATATTTTAAAAAGAGTAAGTGTTATTTTAAAAAATTTTGTTACGAACATTCTAATAAAAACTCAATGATATTTCTGAAACATGACACTATTTATCATCCTCCCAAATTAGAAAATTCGAAAGTGAGAATTAATTTTTTTAATTTTTATTTGTTTATATGTTATTTAATTATTTTAAAAACTAGATCATCAAGTCATCTATCCACCTAGTTTCTGCTTTTCACACTTAAGTGAATTGAAACCACAAATCTCACATACTTTGACCATTTTTGTTTTCTCTTTGCTTTGCTTTGCTCTATTCTATCATCAACTCACCCAAGGGGAAAAGTGAAAGCCTTTTTTCTTCTCTCTCACATGGTTGCCCCACCTTGATCTTGGGTCGAATCCCATAACCAGAAACCTCTTTTTTAGAGAACAACTTTTAATTTTCTTTCTCTTCCTTCTTCCTAAGAAAACCCTAATTTTCCCACTTAGCAAACAGAGTTTTCCAATTAAAAGTTCTCAAGTTTCCTTATCCGTGTGTCGTTTGTCCTCAAAAACAAAACCCGATAAGCTTTCTGTCTTCTTTGCAGATCAGAGAGCTTTAAAGACAACAACATGGGTACTTTCTGATATCTCTCCTTCCAGAAGATTTTTTCCCTCTCTTTTTCTTTCTCTCTCTCTCTCTTTCCTTTATTTTATCATGCTTTAAATGAGTTTGTGTAGGTAAGCAAGCAAAATCTCTCTGCTTCTTCTTCTTCTGCTGCTTCATCTGCTCAGAATATCTCAGTTTCTTTTATTCTAAGACTTTCCTTTTCGGTCATGGATTCTGGTAACAGTGGAAGCATGCAATCTTCTAGTGGTGGAGATGAAGAGTATGATTCACGCGCTGAATCTAACTCAGCTTTCTTGACAACAGCCGGCGCCGGAGCCGGCCACCATGTTAACGATCTCATGTCTAACCCACCACCGCCAGCACCACCTCATCCTCCACCGACACACTACCATAACATGTTTGATCCTCTGTCGAACTTCTTCAACGATCCTCTATCATCTTCATCTTCAAGATCATCACTTCAACTCTCAAATACTACAAACCCAAACTCACTCCTCAACCTGGACATGGTTTGGTCCAAAAGCTTAAGATCGGATCCGAATTGCACCGATCTCGGTGGTTTGTTTTCCTCCTCCTCCTCGGCTCAGCAACTTTTCGCGGCAACAACAGCTACAAATTTCTCTGCAGGTAATTCGCATAATATTCC
The DNA here is from genome assembly GCA_035590515.1 of Trichilia minutiflora. Taxonomy (NCBI): domain Eukaryota; kingdom Viridiplantae; phylum Streptophyta; class Magnoliopsida; order Sapindales; family Meliaceae; genus Trichilia; species Trichilia minutiflora. Next base: position 3,064,821 of record JAVXUL010000020.1, read on the forward strand.
GCAAGGAATTACAGCAAGTGCTGCGAAGAGTCCATCATTTACAGCTTCAGCTTCAGTTTCAGCCTTAAATATTGACCAAACCAACAGCAGCAACAGCAACCATAACAGTATGAATGTGGTGCGGAATCCAAAGAAACGATCAAGAGCTTCGAGGCGTGCACCAACTACTGTTTTGACAACAGACACCACAAATTTCCGAGCCATGGTTCAGGAATTTACAGGAATTCCTGCACCCCCGTTCACATCTTCACCTTTTCCGAGGACCAGGCTTGATCTATTTACTTCACCAACTTCTAATTTCGGATCAAATGCAACAGGCCATTTGGATTCTTCACCACAACCTTCTTACCTTTTGCGCCCATTTGCTCAAAAACTCAACCCAACAACAATCCCATTTGTTTCTCCTTCAACAAATTCTTCTCCTTCTTCCATACTTGAAGCTTTAGCTGCTGCTTCTTCTTCTTCTACAACTACAATAACAACTAACATTATGAATAATAATCATAGTAATAACTCTAATTCAGCTTCCATTAACTACCAACTACCTCAGAATCTTCTCATGCAAAACCCAATTCTCAATTTACAGTCTATCCTTCAAGTTCCTCCAAAATTTCCCATTTTAAATCCCATTCTTGAGACAAAACCTCAAGGCTCTTTAGACATTCCGACAAATGATTCCCATCTCAAAATTGGTGTTCTTGAAGAGCTTGGTTTGAGTCAAGTTGGACATCTTCCAAGCTTTGTATCCTCCGACGGCCAGGCGGCAGTAACATTGCCAATACGGCAGATTGACATCAATAATACTACCACTACTACAAACTGGCCAGCGACAGCAGGCGGCGGCGGTGAGCGTGGGAAAATAAACAACTTCTCAGCTTCTTCATCGGATTATCATCGAGATAAGGGACAAGAAAATGTAGCTACAACGACGAGAACAGAAGGTATGGTGGAATCTTGGATTTGTTCCTCGGATTAGGAAAAAAAAAAAACAAGAAGTACATCTAATGTCATCATAGTTTCAGAATCAGACCAAATTTTATGATCGCTAAAGAATATCATAGTAGTTGTGCATGTAAAAGAGATGGAATCTTTCTGTTCTCCATCATCTTAACCATGACTTTCAACATAATTTAGAACACTTTTCCTTTTTTTCCCTTAATTATATGTAAATAATACTTCGTCCTTTTATTTATTTATTTATTTTTCTCTCAATTATATATGCTCCTATACAATCTCTATAGTTCTTGTTTTATGCTTTTCTGCTAACTTTTTATTAAATGTAAACGACCGCATCTAATAATTTATCGTGTTTGTCTCAAATCTGACATGGATTTGAGAGGGGAATGTGGAATAAGAGAAGAAACTAAGCCATAAAAATGTGTAAGAATTTTCTTCTTTCTCCTTATGTTAAGTTGTTTGCATTTATATATATTTAATTACCCAAAACTGAACTGAAACAAAGAATGGTTCAGACGTTTGTCTGGTTTTGATCTATCATTATCTAATATCTTTAATTCTTATTTTTTGTTTTACATTTAATTTAATTTTGGTTAAAATCTTTTTCTATAACATCTAGGAGTGATTGGTGGCGTGATTTGTGGAATCCTTAGCCGCCTTCCGCAATCTTATTCTGTAGGGTTTTTCAAATCTCTCATGGGTATGCGTTCTTGCAATTATTGTCTTTTGCCTACTTTGATAAATTTTAAAATTTATTTGTCGAATTTAAGACCAAATAGTTGAAAATACACGCAGTTGTAGTACCAATAAAATACTCTCTCTCTCTGTGTGTGTGTATATATATATATATATTTATGGCAACATTTACGATGCTAACTACTCCATTAATTAATAAATAAGACAATATTTTAGACAATTGGCACATTTCACACGTACCTTATAATATCTATCTTCATGGTTGTACTTTCGGACAATTTTTTCTAATGGGAATTGGTGTTTAAAGTACAACCATTCAAATTCGAAATTTCTTGCATTCCTTTCGCAGGATGAAGAAGAGGCAAATTTTGGTCACTAGATGGAAGATTATACTCATTTTCGATCATATATGCAATAAGAATATGATACCGATGGACGTTAAACTTGTGTGTGGAACTTTTGTTTGCTTAACCTAAAAAACAAAAGCAATTTTTTCTATGTTCAAACTATGTAAAAGTTGGATTTGTAGTGCAAGTTTCTTGTGGCTCTTGTGCTTTCTTTTCCTCCTTCATGTTTGCTTACATATAATAAAAGATAAACGGCAAAATTGTAAGCACTAATTGGTTCAACGGTAGGATCTATTGATGTATGATATAAAAAAGTTTGAGATTCTAATTCAGTTCACACTCTATTCTATAAAAAGTTTGCCATAATTAGTTTAATATCCGAAATATAAGTTAAAATGATAAGAAATTTTAAGATTCCTATCTTGTTCACATTGAAATTGAAAAAGGATTCATATTCATGAATACTGATAACGAAAATTTAAAAGAAAAATGTTGGCAAGTTGTCTATAGTACAAGACCTATAGATTGGTTTTAGTAAAAGTTAATTAGTAAACAATGATGTATACTAATTGCCGAATAATATATGGGACTTTTGAACACCAAAAAGTTGTTCAAATTTTGAAGGGATTGGTATATATATTGGAGTACGGCTTAAGTAAAGGTTGATGACTATATGATTAATAAGAGATATACGTGGATTGCTCAAATTTGTTGGTTTTGAACGACCCAACAAGGTGAAACTCAACTATCACTAATAATATTTTCTACTTGATTATAAGCACTAATTCTTTCTTCATCATTATGCATATTGACCCATTAATAATCCAATTTTTTCCTACAAAACAACCATACCGTAGTATAAGTCTGGCCAAAAAAGTGACGGCAAATTTTAAAAAAAATGGCCGAAAGAAAGGTGCAAAGCAAAGAAGACTTAAAAACTAACTACTCTGGTGGTAGAGGTGTCATAAAGCAATTGGTATTATAAAAACTTTCCTTTCCCGCCAAGAGAGAGAGAAAGAGAGAGAGATGCAAAGGGTTCAGAGAATTTGTGTAATTGACAAGTTGACAAGCATCTAATTTTGAAAAATGTTTCAAAAATTTTCTGAAAATTTAGAGAAATTAAAAAAAAGTAGCATCACCCCTACAACACTTTCTGAAAATGTTGTCATTATCAAAGGGGAATGAGTAATGATCCTTTGCATGTATAGCTAAAAGTTGCTAGTCTTTTTGATTTCATCGATTGATAGATCATGATCTCTTTTCCCCGTCAATTTTCTCAATATATATATATATACACACACACAATAAAATCATTTTACATTCGATTTAAATTTTGAGTGACGAGGGTAGAGTTTCAAAATTTTTTGAATCTTTCTAGGGTTTGACATAAATGAAATATATAGAAAAAGGGATACAACTTTTTGCTCATTCACTCTATCTTTTCTTTATAAAATCTAAGAAAATAAAATTCAAATGATTAGCCATGGGATTTTGGGAGATTTAAAGGGGTCATATGGGTGGTGTTGAGACCTGTCTTAGGCGCGTTCTATAACATCATATGGTGGCCCATGCCAGTGAGTGAATAGCCTTTGCTCTTTGGCAATCATAACTATTCCTTCTTTCTTACTCAGCAATTCAATCACCTCAACTAGCGCACAGCTACAAGATTTATATATATAGGTAGCAACATTGGGGTCCCTATGATTTTATCTTTTTATATGGTTTATCCATCACAGACAAATAGATTCTCAGTTCATATTATAATTAATAGTGAAATTTTCATGATGTTAAGTTTTATATTCAAATTTTGAATCGTTCGAAATTCCATATTGTAAGAATATCTTTGCCATTTCAACAGGTATTGGAATATATTTGTTTTCAAACTGAAAACTTAACTGAATAATTGAATGGCTAAAGTTCAATAATATAAGAATAATTTTATTATTTTAATAAGAATTCAAAATATATTTGTTATAAATTAATAAACTATGTCATTATTTATAAATTTACAATAATTTTGGTCATTGGGATGTTATTTTATCTTTTGTATATGTTATGTCAAAGGCTAAAATAGTGTGTATCTAATAGGCAAAGTCTATCTATAGTTACTTGTATCTCTCTTCGTCTTTGCTCTTTTAAAAATTGCCCTACAATTTTGAGCCAAGACCCGAAAAGATGGGCATCCCCAAACACTATCAATAAAGATATGGCACCATTCCATCCTCATTTGAAACCATTCCCTCATTTTGAAAAAGAAGCATATATTCAAGTACCCATTAGAATAAGAAGACAAAATTTTCAATATATATATATATATATAATCCGTAGTGCATGTATCTTTGATTAATTTAATTACCTAATTGCTAAGTTCTTTGATTTGATCATGTGTATATGTATGTGCGAATGTATAAACTTTATGTTATAACTAGCGAGAAGCACTATTAAATTAATTGAAGCTTGTGTCCCCTTTTGAAAATTCTTTCTTGGGAGTAGATTTCTATGTTGATTTTGTGTGGGAGCCAATTAGACTATGATTAATGTGTTGGCAAAAAGTTCTCAAATACCCTCACTAGAATTTGGAACATGTCTCAACCGAAGTGCTCACCTTTTGAGAAAGTAGCTAGTGGGGAGATGTGGGACTTTGTAAATTACTATCTTCATTTAATCAACATTGCACCTCTTTTTAACTCTTTTAAAATAAATTATTTTTATAAAATTTTTATTAAAATTACTCAATATTTGGAAAAGAAAAGAAAAGAAAAGAACCCTCATATGTGTAGTCATGCGATAGTCTCTAAATAGACAATGTGAGCAAACATTGTCTTGTCCTCACCATGAAACCTCACATCGATAACAAAATGATTTTAAAATAGGCTCTAAGTCTTAAATTCCTCTGGTTAAATTAAACGCATTTAAGAATGATGGAACTCATAAATAAAAATCAATTAAAGTGTCCCGTCAAGATGAATCACATCTTTTTAATTGTTAAACTCAAATTGTTACATACGCGGATTTTACTTTTGATTGTGTATTTGAAGTAGATAATATCTTTTCGTTTACAGTTATTTTGTTTTTCGGTTATTGAATTTAGTTTGGTACTCATTTTATCCAACTTAAGCGTGTTAATTACAAATTTCTCATTAACAATAACACATTTTCTTTACAAAGAATTACAAAATCATGATATCACTGATAAGGTCTCATTGATGATATCAGTATGTGTCACCATTGAAATGGTCCACAGGTCCAGTACCTTTCCTAAAGCGAACATAGATAGCTCAATAGCAACTAAACCCACAATTGGGAGTGCTTGGATAATGATAGTATTTTTCAGTTGATTGCAAAAAACATATGATTAAAGTTTCAATTGATTGCGAGATGACAGAAAAATCTGTTTAGTGGGTCTTTTAATTTCGAGTCTTCAGGCTAGACTACAGTCACCGGCCACGAAACTTTTGCAAACCATTTTAATTGGTCTTGAATTTGGAAAGAATGTATGTTGTCAGTAATTAATTAAATAGAAATTTGTAATTGAGTCACATGTGTGCCAATCACAGGGAGAGAGAAGAAAGAATGAATCCAAATATTTTAAAATTTTAGCTAAAAATGTATATAATAATGGTTATTAATTAATTCAACTGATAAAATCTATTAAAATACTATTTAACTTACTTATTATATATATTATTTCTCTTATAATTTTTAAATAAATCAAACCTAATACAATTAAATAACGATAATACAATAAATGGCACTTAAGAATTCTAAGATTATGTGCATGGAAAAATTACTATTCATACTATTTAAAACGAATCCTAATACAGAATTATTTGGGTAGAAGGCTAAACAAGAACCACTCCACACAAAGGTCCTATAGTTGTATACTATTTGAACCTCTGTGATTGAAAAATTTTAACTGTTATTATATAAAATTTTATAATTAAAAAAAATAATTATACATATCCTATTTCATAACATTATCATCAAGGTTCTGTAGCCCTCCATGACCTACATATAAATAGATATGGGACACGTGTACCAAACCCATAAAATGGCTATTTACTTTGGATTTATTTATCTTCATCACTGGCATATTAATAGGGTAGGGTACCTTTCAAATTAAAGGGCATATGCCTTAAATGTATATATAAATTATGGGTCACTTGTTCCTTGTCACTATAACGTAAAGAAAGGATAAGAATCAACACATTACCAAGAGGCATAAATTGAGATCTATTTGACTTTATTAGTTGCACATTACAATGACTTACAATTTATTGAAGCCATTTTAAATTGATTTAAGTGGGAATATAAATTTTTGATTTTCACGTATGTGTATTTACTCAGTTAAAAATTTGATTAGATTAATATCAATTTCTGATCCTTTTGCTTAATTTTAACTCTAAGATATATTCTAATAATTTCAACGAGGGTTATTAAATTATGAACTTATTTATAATTTATATTTGTAGAAATATAAAAACTTAACAACCCTAATGTTAATATCCCAACTTTTTAAATACAAATCTTTAAAATTATTTGGGTTATAATACAAATACAAAATTAGTTAATCATTTAACGTGGATATTGCTTAGCTTATATTTCAATTAAGAGTAAATGATCATTTTTTCTTACTTTTTGATTTAATATTTTAAAAAAATATTAGATTTTTTTCTATAACGAGCTATTTTTTTATTAAATTTATAGTAAGAAAAGAGTATTGAATATTTTTTTTTAAAAGTATAAAAATATTAAATTAAAATATAGGAAAAAAATGGTCATTTACCCTTTAATTAATTTATGGGCAGTATATGGACCTCAAACTTTGTTAAGAAATAAGGACACTAAACCTAGAACTAATTAGTTCATGGATTTTTTTTCTTCTATTTTAGGTACTCTCTCCATTTCTATCTCAATAGCCAGTACGGCCTATGTACCAAATTTCTATTAATATTGAATTAAATGCATGCAAAGATGCAAACCCATGACTAGAAATAATAACACAGCAACAATAATAAAGACTTAATCCATTAATAAGATTATGACTAAATAACTATCGTACGTGTGATTTAGATTCAATTTTTGAATACTTTCTTAATGTTTAACTGATGTAACACATTGCTACGATGTCTCCTGTATTTTTATAGAACTAAGAAAACTTATTTCATGAATAAAAAAAAAAAGAGTATAATAAATACATGACAATAATATAAAAATTATATATCAATTTGTGTAAATAAAATTTATTTATGTAATATTATTCTTAATTTTAGACGATTGCTAGATTAACAATAATTAATATCATTTGTTAGTATAATATAATCAATAACAATAACAAATGTTTTTTAAAAATATTTATAAAAAAATAAATTTTCATATATATATATATATCTCAAATAAAAATTTTATAAAAAAATTCCAAAATGTATCCCAAAGTGAAGTTAAATTATTCACATTTACCCCAACTTACATTTGTGTTTGTCTATCTCTTCGAACATCATTTCTTGTCCGCCCAAGTGGGCCAGAGATGATTTACAGAAGGCCCATACTGTCTGCGATACTGTGTTTTCAACTGTAACTCAACAGAAACGCAAACATACAAAGCAAAAATAAAGCAAAAATAAACCCTTTTTGCAAAATATATGCAAGCAAGATTCGTACTTATTTTTAAGTTATAATTATTACGAAAAAAAATATTAAATATTAATAAAAAAATGATTAAAATTTAATGTTATTAAATATTTTTTATATGATATTTTTAAAATTGAACAGATACTCTAAAATCCCAAATATTTGTCTTTTATTTGCAATTAGTAAAATTGATTTGTGAATCTAATAACTCATAATTACCAAATTAATTACAATTAGTAAAATCGATTTGTCTTTTATTTACTTTTAGTTCTTATAATTATTTCATTATGTAAAAAATTTTCCATGATCTTGAAATTATCTGAATTTCAATGGCCCCAATAATGACAAAGAATATTCACTCACCAAAAATTGAATTAAAATGTTTTAATTTTAAAAATTACAATTGGACAATTAAATTTTATTATCCTAATTTGTAATATTTTTTTGTTGTAAAATTAATTAAAAAGATTTGTCTCTTCACTTCAAAAAGTTTTTTAGATAAAGTTTTGATATTTTTTTTAATATTAAAACTTTGATTAGGGATGAATGATATCGGTTTAAATTTTAAATTAATTTAAAAGTTCGGGTCTAAATTTTAAAATAATTTAAATATATCTTAAATTTCGTTCAATACAAAAATCAATTTAAAATTTTTAAAATTAATCTAAAATGATTCAAATCTGATCCGATTGAAATCTGATCCGATTGAACTTATCCGCCCCTAACTTTAATAATAAAAATATTGATATTGAATCAAAACGAGACAAAGAGAGTAGGGTTTTGGTTGTGGACCCAAATGAAAGCCCGACCTTCCTTTTCCGTCATGATGTTTTGCTTCAAACTCTTTATGATTTCATTTTTCTGAGCCCATTATAGTAATAACAATCATAGCTTATGACTCAGCTAAGAAACCAAACTCATGATTAGTACTTTGGCCCACTCAAAAATCTGAGTGGGTAATTTTTTTTTATATGCAATTTTTTTCCTTATCCCCACATCCATTTTTCACCCCAAATCTTAGTGAATATCAATACAAAGAGGTTAAAAAAAAACATTTTTGATACTATTCAAAAAAATATCTTCATAATAAAATGATTGCGAGGATGAATTTTTACATAAATTCAATTATATAAATTAATATTATAAAATTATATTATTATCGGATATCTTATATTTTCATATGAGTAAAAAATACTATCAATTTATATATGAGAACTAGTATTTGTGGTATTATTTTTTCAATAACATATATAGAAAATTCGAAACTAAATTCTTCTATAATTTTTATGTAAGAGAATTTTTCGATTTCCAAATGTTTAATACTAAAATTTTTAAATTTTACCTATTAAAATAACTAACACCCGTATTTCATCTTTATCATTAATTGATACATGTCTAATTATACAAAACCTAATTAAAAGTTTGGATTAAGCCCCAAAAGAGAAGAGAAGCCTCACAAAATGAAATGTAAAAATTAAATCTAAAAGGGAGAGCAAAGCAATGGACCAATTGAGAGAGCTAATGAATGATGATAGGATATAGGGTTTGAAACATAAATAAGGGTGGCCAATACAAATTGAGTAGGATGTGATTAGATGGATGAGTAGCTAACTTTCGGTGAATCACTCTCTATTATATAAATATATATTAATCAACAAAAATATAAATATATTTTAGCATATGGTACAAGTCATGTCATCAATTGAAACTTTAGATTATCACGGTGACTTGTTAGTGGGGCATTTATAGAGTTTGAATATCATCAATTTATATCTTAATTAGAAGAAATTTTATTTATATTTTAATAATAAATTTAAAAAATTAATATTTATTGTATGCGACATAAATTATGATATTTTTATTATTTTTAATATATAAAATATTATAATAATTAATCATTGAAAAAAAATATATGTGGGCATTCGTTGCATTTTTGAAACGGAGCCTACACTATAAAGCTTAAATATCGCTCATACTAGTAATCCAACATATTAGATATTGGGCTAAACTCCTTGACCCAAATTGCTTTGGGCTCAGAACAATAAACCTAGAGAAAGTCTCATGTAGGTCCAATAAATTTGTAAAATATTTATATTTACTTTAACGATAATTATAAGAATCCAAGTTGTATCCTATCCGACAATTGACTTATTGGTACCACGTCATTATAATTGTTAAAGATTTATGAGGATAAAGAGTTTTAAACCAAATAAAAGTGCATGAGATTTTAATAATTGCAGTGATGGCATAACATATATATTACAAAAATTATAAGATTTTATTCAAGTTGCCTCTTTTTTTTAATTGTTATAAGAATTTTTTTAATACACAACTTGTCTTCTTTTTTTTATTATTATTTTTTCAATCAACTAGCAATATTAAAATAGGGTTATGTTTTAAAGGAAGAATCTCTAACTTGAAAGTATAAATCTTATTAAAATATGCTGCTTTCAATGAACAATTCCTAATTCCAATAATTATATATACTTTGTCTCTAATGTAATACATTAAAAAATGTATTAAGAGTAATTGTAAAAATACTAAAAATAAAAGGTTTTTTAAATATATTTTCACAAAATACTTGAAATACATTTTTAAAAATCCTTGCAATTGCAAAATCATTTTCCATTTCATAGAAAGGAAGCTTTGGAATTTAAACCAAATTAAGTAAACTTCTTTTGACTATCTACAATATCTCTTATTGGCGACAAAACAGAGAAAAACAGAGCACTCTGCAATTTGTGCCCATCTGTTTTCCCTCTCACTGAAAACAGAAAATTGTTTCCCAAAAGCAAAGAAAACATAATGAAGTCGGAAACTTTAACCTTAGTCTTAGTGAATCTGGCTGGAATAATGGAGAGAGCAGATGAATCATTGCTACCTGGAGTGTATAAAGAAGTGGGTGCTGCTTTGCATACGGATCCAACTGGTTTGGGTTCACTCACTCTGTTTCGATCAATTGTGCAGTCTTCTTGTTACCCTTTGGCTGCTTACTTATCTATGAGACACAATCGTGCTCACGTCACTGCTCTCGGTGCTTTCCTCTGGGCTGCTGCGACATTTCTTGTTGCTGTTTCCACCACTTTCTTTCAGGTTCCTCTTTAAAACTCTTTCATCTCTCTGATAGTTGACATTGGTGGATTTTGCAAGTGGTTGCTTTTTATGCAATTAGAATTTGGTTATTTTATGGTTATGTTGAACAGATCTAGAATTTTTGGTTATATCCGCTTGAAAACTTTTATTTCTAAATTGAGGAATCAAAGGTTTCTGTACGAATTTTACGTAATTGCGATGCTTGTGAATAGACTAGGGTATCAAGATTAAGAAAAATGATAGTTTAGCTTAGAATAATCAAAGATATGAATGTGAAAATGTTAATATGAGTCTATGTTTTCCTAACGCATATTGTGTTTTTGGTTCGTAGGTTGCAATTTCAAGAGGTTTGAATGGTATAGGACTTGCAATTGTGATACCTGCCATTCAATCTCTAGTTGCTGATTCAACTGATGATAGCAACCGCGGTATGGCCTTCGGATGGCTGCAACTCACTGGAAATCTCGGCTCCATCATTGGCGGATTATGTTCAGTTCTAATGGCTTCAACATCATTCATGGGTATGCCCGGATGGCGAATTGCTTTTCATATTGTAGGACTAATCAGTGTTGTAGTTGGTGTTTTAGTCTATCTCTTTGCCAATGATCCGCACTGCTCAAATGTCAGTATCAACCCTAAAAACGAAAAACCGCGTACACCTTTTTGGTCCGAAGTGAAGGAATTGATCCAAGACGCGAAGATGGTAATAAAAATCCCTACATTCCAAATCATTGTAGTTCAAGGTGTATTCGGTTCATTTTCTGGCTCAGCTTTTGCCTTTGCCCCAATGTGGTTAGAACTCATCGGTTTCTCCCACAATTTGACAGCACTCCTCACGACTCTCTTCGTTGTTGCATTTTCCCTTGGGGGCCTTTTTGGGGGGAAAATGGGAGATATCCTTGCGAAACGTTTACCAAATTCAGGGAGAATCATTCTATCACAAATTAGTGCTGGCTCTGCCATTCCTATAGCAGCAATTTTGCTCTTGGTCTTGCCTGATGATCCTTCAACAGCATTCATGCACGGTTTAGTCTTGTTCATCATGGGATTGTGCATATCGTGGAATGCTCCTGCGACAAACAAGTATGTCAACAACTTGTTTCTTTGCATCAGTCGTCTGATTTTACTATTCTATAGCATTAAACATTGCATTCAGTCCAATATTTGCAGAGATAGTACCTGAGAGGTGTCGAACAATCATCTATGCATTGGATCAATCTTTCGAGTCCATACCATCATCCTTTGCTCCAGCCGTTGTCGGTGTTTTAGCTCAACATGTTTATGGATATAAACCAATTCCTCAAGGTGCATCAGATTCAATAGAGATTGCAACAGATAGGGAGAATGCTGCATCACTTGCCAAGGCTATCTACGCAGCAATTGGCATTCCAATGGCAGTATGCTGCTTCGTCTACTCCTTTCTCTATTGCTCGTATCCGAGTGATCGGGATCAAGCAAAGATGGATACATTGAGAGAATCGGAAATACAGATGTTGGTAGTAGATAATTCTGCTTCAGTACAGAAATATTGTCAATTTCTTGATTCAGAATTGAGAAAAATGAAAGCAGGGGAAGTAGCAGAAAACAGAGTTGACGTAGAAAATGCAGAGGAAAAGTCTCTGCTTTCTCATTAACTATCATTATCATTCAAAAATTCACCGAAGTGATGAATTTTCTGAAATTGATTCGTTCAATATAATTAATTTTTTCCTCTCGATGCTAGTGCTTGAATTTTATTTTTAGAAATATTGAAGATAATTCAAAAAAATTTAATTTAATAGCTATAGGTTATTTATACTTTTAATTGATAATTATTTGATATTTTTTTAATTAAATATTTTCTTTTTTCTTTCTTTTTTTTATTGAGCTGTTACTAATAACAAATTAATTTTTTTTTCTAAATATAATAAAAAATAATGCAATATATAAAATAAAATTCATTGAAAAATTTATTTATAAAAGTTTATATTAATTACGCAATTACAATTAGATATAATATTTTTTAAAAAAATAATAATAACAAATAATATATAAGAAAAGTGATAATTACCATGCCTAATATTTTAAAAAATACTGTAACCTTAGCTCATAAGTCTGTTTGATTCGTGTCAAATTGTGTCGTGTGACTCGTGTCTGTTGTGTTAAGTTTTAATGCCTTTTACTTTATATATATATTATAAATTTTATATTATTTTAAATATTTTTTTTATTTTATAAAAAAAATTTTAATTTATCTAATAGAAAATAAATATTAAACAATCCTCTGTCTAAAAAAATAATTTAGATAAAATTTATGATATAATCTCTTTAATATTTTAATAAAATAATATTCATAAAATTTAAAAATAAAAATTCTTTAAAGTTAAAATCCTTGTTACTATATTAAATCCAAAAATTCTATTTATATAGCAATTATTGTAAATTGAGTATTCGAGATGAATGACTACTTGTCGACCAAATGGAAAGAATCCCAAGTGAGCATAGAGACGGAGTTTAAATGTTTAAATAAAAAATTAACCAAGTCCAGCCAGCCAGCTGGACAGCTACCTAAACTCCATTTGATGTATTAATAAAATATCTCCAATAATTAGAAATTTGGAATCAGTCCCCAACGGCAGCTCTTCACCAACGACCACTTCTATTATATATACTAACCATTTCATGCATGGCTGAACTCATCAACGAAAACAACAAAACACACACTCTCTTCTTTCCAAAATTCAAAATTAATTCCATCTTTCATTTTCAGAAGAAGTGTGAAAAACAAATACATTGATCGGAAAAGGTTAGTTTTTCCGGTAATCGATGGCGATTCCGGGCGGAAAACCGCCGAGGGGTCATGTATTAGTGGCATTGCTTGCGATGATACTGGTTTCAAGCAATGTAGTTTCGGTATCTGCTGATGGTGAGGCTTATCCTTACTATTCTCCTCCACCATCGGAAAAATCTCCGCCTCCACCGTATATTTACAAGTCTCCACCACCACCATCACCGTCTCCTTCACCACCTTATGAATATAAATCTCCTCCACCACCATCGCCGTCTCCACCACCAACTTATGTTTATAAGTCGCCTCCTCCACCTTTACCTTCTCCTCCACCACCTTACTATTATAAGTCTCCACCTCCACCATCTCCTTCACCACCTCCGCCTTACTACTATAAATCTCCTCCACCACCGGAGAAGTCTCCGCCACCACCGTACTACTACAATTCTCCACCACCTCCGGAGAAATCTCCCCCACCACCTTACTACTACAATTCTCCACCACCTCCGGAGAAATCTCCCCCACCACCTTATTACTATAAGTCTCCACCGCCACCCGAGAAGTCTCCGCCACCCCCATACTATTATAAATCTCCGCCACCACCGGAGAAATCTCCACCTCCCCCATACTACTACAATTCTCCACCTCCACCCGAGAAGTCTCCACCACCACCGTACTACTACAAGTCTCCACCACCACCAGAGAAGTCTTCGCCACCACCTTACTACTACAAGTCTCCTCCACCACCTGAAAAATCTCCGCCACCACCTTATTACTACAAGTCTCCTCCACCACCTGAAAAATCTCCACCACCACCTTATTACTACAAGTCTCCTCCTCCACCGGAAAAGTCTCCGCCACCACCTTACTACTACAAGTCTCCTTCACCACCGGAAAAGTCTCCTCCACCACCTTACTACTACGAGTCTCCTCCTCCTCCTGAAAAGTCTCCACCACCACCTTACTACTACAAGTCTCCTCCACCACCCGAAAAATCTCCACCACCACCTTACTACTACGAGTCTCCTCCTCCTCCTGAAAAGTCTCCACCACCACCTTACTATTACAAGTCTCCTCCACCTCCGGTTAAATATCCGCCCCCACCTTACTACTACAAGTCTCCTCCACCTCCAGTAAAATCTCCCCCGCCACCTTACTATTATAAATCTCCACCACCACCATCTCCTTTACCACATCCACCGTACTACTACAAATCTCCTCCACCACCCCCGCATTACGTCTCACCACCATACTACTATAAATCTCCACCACCGCCATCTCCTTTACCACATCCACCGTACTACTACAAATCCCCTCCACCACCCCCGCATTACGTCTCACCACCATACTACTATAAATCTCCACCACCACCACCTAAGTATCCACTTCCTCCGTACTACTACAATTCTCCACCGCCACCTGTCCCATATCCTCACCCCCATCATCCCACTTTTGTAGTGAAGGTAATCGGAAAAGTTTACTGCTACCGATGCTATGACTGGACATATCCAGAAAAGTCACACGACAAGAAACATCTCAAAGGTATATTTGCATTGCATAAAATATTAATTAATTTCATCAATCACTCATTAATTGGCAAGTTATATATAATATTAATATCACTAGTTTCCACGCTTTTAGTGTCTCTCTGTTTTTCATAATTTTTAAAAAAATAATTTACCGTTTAAATTTATCTATTTTTTTAATTAGTACATATATATTTTAAAAAAAATGATTTGTTTTTTATTATATTTATTTTTAACGTACATGTTTTCTTTTTCCTTTTTATTTATAATTGTTCTATTGCAAATTTAATAATACTATCTTTAATTAGACAAAGAATAATTATAGTAATCTAGCATATAAAAATACAAGTTGGCTGTTTATCGTTTATTTAAATATCAAAGATGATAGATATTACAAATATAAATGATATAGTTATTGTTGTAATTATTTAAACCTTATTCTATTTTCTATATGATTTGATGATGTCTTAGAGATCAGATCAGGGCCCTAGTTATTTTTCTTTGCACGTGTTTTTTTTATATGGCCACCCCTTTAATTAAAAATTAATGGGTTTGTCCCTTGCCTTGCCAGGGCAGGGAGGATGTGTATTTCTTTACAGAACAGATGTGGGTCGAAATCAATCAATAAATAACCAATTAATATATAATTAGTTAGATAATGAACCATTTCTTAGTTAAGAGATAGGATACATAGTTCTTGGAATGATACAAATTATTAAGCTTGAAAAGATAAATTTGGTTATTACATTAGTAGGTAAAGAGTATGAAGAGGCCGTTATTTTAATCGTACTTCATTGACACGTGGAACAGGTGCCGTAGTCGAAGTAACATGTAAGGTAGGTGACAAGAAGATTAGGGCATATGGAAAGACAAAGATCAACGGCAAATACAGCATCACAGTTGAAGGTTTTGATTATGGTAAATATGGAGCCAAAGCTTGCAAGGCCAAACTCCACAAGGCCCCTAAGGGGTCACCATGCAGCATCCCAACTGATTTACATTGGGGTAACAAAGGAGCTAACCTAAAAGTTAAATCTAAGACCAAATATGAAGTTGTGCTCCAAGCTAAGCCATTTGCTTATGCTCCTAAGACTCCTTATGAGGAGTGTGAGAAGCCAAAACCCAAGCCAACTCCTCCTGCTCCTTACTACTACAAATCACCACCTCCGCCACCACCCACTTACTACTACAAATCTCCACCGCCACCAGTTTATTACTACAAGTCTCCCCCGCCACCCGTAAAATACCCACCACCTCCATACTATTACAATTCTCCACCACCTCCTGTAAAATACACACCACCGCCGTATTACTATAAATCTCCACCCCCACCATCACCATCACCGGCACCATACTATTATAAGTCTCCACCGCCACCTGTCTATTCTCCCCCACCATATTATTACAAATCTCCACCACCACCGGTCTATTCACCACCGCCGTACTACTATAAGTCTCCCCCACCTCCTTCTCCAACACCACCACCACCTTACTACTACAAATCTCCTCCGCCACCATCACCATCTCCTCCTTCACCCTACTATTACAAGTCACCACCACCACCAGTTTATTCTCCACCACCTTACTACTACAAGTCACCCCCACCTCCATCACCATCTCCCCCACCTCCCTACTACTACA
>JAVXUL010000020.1:3091237-3102309 GCA_035590515.1 Trichilia minutiflora
CTTTGCTTTCTAATGATGAAGTACTGATCCTCTAAGCTCTGGGTATCGATATTTGGCCCTACTTCATATGAGGTATCGATATATTTATTCTTAGGTATCAATACTTTTGTCTTCATATATCGATACTTGACTTTTCTTAACAATTCAGCCTTTCAACACTTAGTGAGTATCGATACCTACAATCTTAGTATCAATACCCATAACTTGCACTTAAACTTTTCTTAACCATTTTAACTACAAGTGCAATATTACTCAATATAACTTAACTTATTACTCAAATCATTATAATATTTAAACATAAAATCATTTATCAATTAATCAAAATAAATAAATTAACAAATCATTTAACAACTAAATTAACAACATATCATCGAACTTTCTAAACAAATTCATCAATTCAATATATAGCATAAATATAATTTAACCAAATTTATCAATTATGTAAATAGTTTATTAAAACTAATCAAATTTATTTACTTAATCACATACCTCATAATTTTGTTTATCATCAAAAATACATCAAATCATCAATTAAAATTTGGTATTGTTTGGAAAAAAATACGAAGGTAACATATGAACACCTAATCAGCAAAACACGTGATAGGAGGTCCGGTGTAATCTCAGGGTGCTCTCTTCTCAGGTGTACTCTATCCCAGACATCTCGGTCCAACGATGCCACCGGCCCAGGTATCCCCTGGTTCAGGGATCCTACAGTCTCAGGCAAACTTTGCCCCAGGTATCCCCCAGTTCAGGGATCTTGCGATTTTAGGCAAACTTCGTCTCAGGCAACCTGCTTTTCAGAAAAATCAGTATTGTCATAGGCATCCAAAAGTTGGATTTTACAGTCGCCCCCAGCTCAGGGATCAAAATGGCTTCCCAAAAAAATTACCTCAGGTCAGGAGTTCCCTAGCTCCTGGCTCTCCGGCGATCCCTGATTAGAGTATCAATGGACATGTACCCCTCCCACTCAAAAAATGGGAATGATTAATGACAACTGGCCCGTCAAAAGTACCCATCTCATCCTCTGATCATTTTCAGATGATGGAACGGTAACGGGCCTGCAAAGCCGATAGATTTGATAGCATCATTAAAGGAAATCAGTTGCACACTATCCCATGTCAGATATCACATCTTTTTCATTCTCTGATGCTAAGTCATATCACTGTTTGAAAGAGGGGCATTATATAAACCAAGCTTCTTCAATGTAAAAAGGGTTGGCAGTTTGTTGGTTAATTATTTGGTTCTGAAAAGCAATTAGAGATATATTTAATGATTGGGAGAAATTGAGAGGGATCCGGCAGCCTTTTTTTCCATCGCTTTCCCTTCGTTATTTCTGTTGGGTATTTTCTACATACTTTCTCCCTTTTCAGACCATTTGTCATTTCCTTCTTATTGTTTTCACCGGAAACACATTCTTTTTCTTCTACCACTTTTTTAACTTAGGCATTAGAGTTTTCTCATTAGGAATCCCTCCCGACGTCACTCTGAGGTGTTTATTTTCTTTGCAGGCTTAGGAGATAAACTCTGTCGGAAATAGCAACATCTGGAGTTATTCTCTGACATAAAAACCGTCGTTTACAAACAACTGCATCTTCCTCACTCCTCACCAGTTGGGTTATTCTATATTGACCGCAAAGAGGTCCACAAACAATTTTTGCACTAACAGGTATTATCCAATATATTTTATAATTTTACTTTTAAAATTGAGTGGAACCAAACTATATTAAACATAGCCTTATAATATTAAAGATAACTGAAAAAATCTTAAATCAAATATATGCTAAATTGAGAAAAAAAATCGATGATATATTAGTTTTTAAATTAATTACAATGATCTTTTATTATTTTTTTTTCTATTGTTATTAGAATTTGTGTCTACATGCATATATGTTCATATTTTTTAAAATTTTAAATCACAAGAAATTAAAAGATGAAAAATATATCGTTTTATATAAAGTTTAATGTATAATTAATTTTGTAAAAATATAGCACACAATTTTTTATTTTTTTTGTCTTTCTAATTTAAATTTCAAGAAAATTGTGAATGTCCATACTTGAAAATTTTTAATTATTATTATATGACTTCATAATCAAAAAAATTGTAATAGATAGATACTCTGTTTATAGCGTTAACATCAAGAAGGTACTACAGCGCTCTATGACCTACATATATATGCAGATATGGGACACATGTACCAAACCCATAAAATGGCTATTTATTTTGGATGTATACATCTTAATTACTAGCATATTAATAGGGTAGGCCACCTCTCAAATTAAAGGACATATACCTTAAATGTATATATAAATTTATGGGTCACTTGTGCCTTGTCACTATAACGTAAAGAAAGGATAAGAATCAACCCATTACCAAGAAGCATAAATTGAGATCTATTTGACTTTGATAGTTGTAGAATTACAATGACTTGACTTCTAATTTATTGAAGACATTTAAATTAATTATTCGGTTAAAAGTTTAATTAGATTAGCATCAAGTTCTAATCCTTTTACTTAATCGTTAAACAAGCAGTTAAGTGAATAATATTAAGTATAATTTTTTAACTTTGAATAGTATTTATAAGATTAAAGTAAATAAACACTAAAAATTTTATGTAATTTTGAATCAAAATGTTGTCGTATAGTTAATTTATATGTAGTTATAAATCAAAATGTAATATCCAAATTTTCTTTTAAATTATTATATTAAAGATATAATTTATATATTTTTAACTAATAAATCCCAATTTTATATTAAAATCATAAAATTATCGTAATATAAGTGTATACAACTTAATATTAAGATCTATTCTAATCATTTTGACAAGGGTTATTAAGTTAGGAACTTATTTTATAATTCATGTGTAAAATTATAAAAATTAAAGAACCCGAATGTCAATATCCCAATTTTTCAAATACAAATATTTAAAACTAAATTGGTTATAAATCAAATACACAATTAGTCAATCATTTAATGTGGGTAATGGCTAGCATGCACTTTAATTAATTTACGGGCAGTATATGGACCTCAAACTTTCTTCAGAAATAATGACACTATACCTAGAACTAGTCATGGATTTTCTTTTATCTTTAGGTATTCTCTCCGTTTCTATACCAATAGCGAGTACGGCCTTAGTACCAAATTTATATTAATGTTGAATTAAATGCATGCAAATATGCAAATGCCCATGACTTGACATAACAACAACATTAGTAAAAACTTCATCCATTGATAAGATCGTGACTACATAACTTAAATTAAATCTTTTGATAGTTTTTAAATATTTATTTGACGTAGTGATTAGGAGTATGCTCAAATCGATCTAAACAATTAGGGGTGGGTATACATTAATATTTTCTAAATCATTATTTTTTATTTAAATTTTAAATTAGATTAATTTCAAATAATTATTTAACAAATTGAACCGTTTTAAATTATTTAGAAATGAGGATACTATAAGTTATTTAAAATATTTTTACATCGAGTATAATAACTTGTCATAATAATATCTGAATTTGAAATTTTTTACTAAATATTTTGACATGTATTTATACAATTCAATTACTTGTATTTATTATTTTATACATATATATTAATTTCAATTTTGCTACAAATAATTACAAGATATACTAATATTGAATATTTTTTTCCTCTTTCTTGTCTAAAATACTCTAACCGTAAATTTAAATCAATTCAAATCATATATGATAGTTTGAATCAAATCGATTTATAGTATATTATTGAATTGAATTATATTGCTTGAAATACTATCCATAATGTATAGATTGGGTTAAAATTTTAACTCTAACCAATTTAAACAGTAATTATTTATTTCTAATAGTGATGTGTATTAATGTTAACCTCCTTTATTGCCAGAAGTAAGAAAAATGATTGCACGAAGAAAATAATAATAATAATATTATAAAACTATATATTAATTTATATAAATGAAATTTGTATTCTTAATATTATTTCAAATTTAGACAGTTACTTCAAAAATCTATTTATCTTGAATTATGGCTATTGTACCTTGTAATATTATATTAACAATGGTTAATAACATTTTTTTAGCATAATATAATATTATTAATTAAGAATAGATATAAGTCAACATATTAATTTACACATCTATTATTGTTTGAAAAACTCCATGGTGGTATGACAGTGGAGACGAATTTGTGGGGATTTTATATCCCAGATTCGATTCTTAATTCAAAATTTTTTATATTAAAACATCCAAAAGATCAGAACATGAATTTTATTTTATACTATATCATTGTATGTGATTTCTTTGCATCCATCGTGTGATTTAAGATGACTATTAAATTATCTGTATAGTCTACTTTCAGGGAGTTGCGTCGGTTTTATCTACGATTGGACTCCTCGATAATGACTAGACGAAAAGATTTTTTCCTGTATTCAAAAAAAAAAATCTATCCTTATTTGAGGTTTTATTATTACTTGTTGAATTTCTATTGTATTGAAAAGTAAGCTTGATTAAATAATTATAAAAAAAATGTATATGCAAAACAATAATTATAATAAATGTTTTGAAAAATATTTTCTTTTAAAATAAAATAAAATTTTCATATATATGCCAAATAAAATTTTTTATAAAAAATTCATAAATGTGTCCTAAAGTCAGAATTAAATTATTCACATTTACCCTAGCATACATTTGTGCTGGTCTAGCTCTTCCAACATCGTTTCTCGTCCACCCAAGTGGGCCAGAGATTGTTTACACAAGGCCCATATTGTCTGCCACTTTGTTCTTCAACTGTAGCTCAACAGTCATATAGATATAAAAAAAAAAAAAAAATTCAACCCTATTGACACAAAATATATGCAACCAAGAATCTTAGGTAAGGATTCTTTCCTATTCAAACGTTATGATTTTTAAGTTTTAACTGTTATAATATAAAAATAAATGTAAAAAAAAATAATATTAATAAAAATTAATATTTTTTCAAATAAAATCAAACAAATATATTAAAATCTTATTATATTTGAGTAATTTATCTTTTGATTTGCAATTAGTAAAATTGATTTGCGAATCTAATAACTCATACTTGCCAAGTTAATTGCAAGTTTAGATCCCATTTACTTTTAGTACTTATAATTATTTCATTATATAAATATTTTTGCATGATTTTGAAATTATTATAATTTCAATGGCCTTTTGCTTGCACCCCATATAATTAACAAATAATGACAAGATTGTGCATCTCATTTACATAATAAGTTTAAAAGTTTAATCAAAACCCTATTGTCATTAATAAGTAAAACATGCACATAAATGATTTAATTTTAAAAAATTACAATTGGACAATAACATTTAGGTCACTATAAATTTTATATTTTACATATAAAGATATTAATTTATATATTTATAATAAAAATTTATATAACTGTTATTAAAATAACATATTTATTATTGCTATGAAAGTTTCATATTATAAAAAAAAAATTATAAATTTGAATTTGAGTTGGGGTTCTATTTATGATAAATAAATAAATTATATCTACATTTTTGAAAATATAAAAATTAAGAAACTTAAATTTTATTACCGCAATTTACAACACTTCTTTGTTGTACAATGGATTAGAAAAGAATTGTCTCTTCACCTCAAAAAGGTTTTTGAGGCAAAGCTTTGACATAATTTTTTTTTTTTTCATGGTAAAGCTTTGACATTAAAAATGTTGATATGAATCAACAAGAGACAAAGAGATTAGGGTTTCGGTTGTGTGGACCCATATGAAAGCCGAACCCGTCCTTTTCTATCATAATGTTTTCCTTCCAACTCTTCATGATTTCATTGTTCTGAGCCCATCATAGTAATGAAAATCATAGCTTGTGACCCAGCTCAGAAACCAAATTCATGATTTCTACTTTGGCCCACTCAAAAATCTAAGTGGGTAATTTTCTCTTCTTTTTTTTCAATTTTTTTATATGATATTATTTATCTATCCCCACTTCCATTTTCACCCCAAATCTTAGATAATATCAATAAAAAACATTAAATAAAGTATTTTCATACGAATATTATTATAGATATAAAATTTTATATAAATTATTATTATTATTATTATATGTTAAAAATATAAAGTTTAGTTAAAAATATGGATTAATCCCCAAAAGAGAAAGTAAGACTCACAAAAAGATAGGTAAAAGTTAAATCTAAGAGAGAAAGTAAAGAAATGGACCAATTGAGAAAGTTAATGGATGATGATAGGATAAGATTATCATAGAGATATATAGGGTTTGAAACATAAATAAGGGGGGCCACGCCAAATTTAGTAGGATGTGATTAGATGGATGAGTAGCTAAACTTTCGGTGAGTCACTCTCCATTTCAAATATATTTTTGAGCATATGGTAAAAATCATGTCATCGATTGTAACTTTATGCTATCATTGTGATTTCATAGTGGGACATTATTTATAGAGTTTATGATATAGTGGTATTTTTGTTTGTTGGCGCTTTATGGAATAAAAATTTGTTGTTGTTAAAGCCATGCTGTTTAGGGTTATAAAGCGTTGTGTTAATATAAATTATAATCATCTAAAAAAAAATGACATTCGTATAAGTAAAAAATTAATTTATATTTTAATATAATTTTAGATAGTTAGTATATATTGTATGCAATTAGTTAGGGATAGACAAATTTTGATCGATTTAATCAAACAAATCCAAAACACCAATTAAAGTGATTTGAAAATATATTGGATTAATATTTTTTAGTTCATTATTTACGATTTAGATTTTAGATTAAATTAAATTCAATCTATAAATTCATCAAACCAATCCACTAAAATTGATTTTGAAAATTTTTAATTTAATTGTAAGTGTTTCGTAATTGTATAATTTATATATATGGCTCTAATATAATCAGTCTAATTTTCTATCTTTTGGGCTATATTTTTATATTTGGGTTTAAGGTTCAAATTATGAAATAAATCCAATTCAAACTGCTTAAATTTTGGATTATATTTTTAAATTTAAACTCAAAATCCAAACTACAAAAATAATCTAATTTAAATTACTTAAAGCAGTTTAAATTAATGGAATTATGATATATTATTAGGTGGAATTCAATCGTCTTAAATATAATTTGTAATGTATAAATCGAATTAAAATTTTAACTCATTCTAATCTAATTCACAAATATCCGTCCCTACACGATATTTAAATTATTGTGATGATTTTATGATTTTTTGATATATACAAATATTTTATTTTTAAAAAATGTATATATGATAGCATTAGTTGTTTTAACTAGCAAAATTTTTTAAAATGGCGCCAAAAAAGTAGGTAGTTTGAATATCGTTCATATTACTAAACAACAAATTTAAAACTTATAATGGTTAGAAATATAAGGATTTTTTTCTTCAAAAAATTCAAAATTAAATTGTTCAAAATGGACAAATTGCTGACAACTTATTGAATATGGGTCTAAATTCCTTAACCCAAATTGTTTTGGGCTGCAAACGATTTCATGGAAACCTAATTACTAAAAAACCACGAAGCAATTGGGGCTGATTTAGTAATCTAAATTCTTGGCCTCGGATCATTACGTTCCAAATCATCGTTGCTCAAGGTATATCCGGATCATTTCCTTGGTCAGCTTTGTCATTTACCCCAATGTGGCTAGGCTGATTGGTTTCTGCCATGAAACAACTGCATTTCTAAGGACACTCATCACATTAGCCGGATCTCTTGGTGGTTTGTTTGGAGGATATCCTCACCAAACACTTAAAAAATTCCAGGAAAATGGTGACTTGTTTCTGGTTCTGCAATTTCTGTAGCTGCGGTTTTGCTTCTGGCATTCAATCATGGTCTAGTCTTGGTCATCATGGGATTGTGCATATCCTGGAATGCTCCCGCGACAAATAAGTATGTTCACTATTTGTTAGTACTCAACTTGCTTTTACAATTCAATCACTATTCTATTGTATATAAACATTCCCCATAGTATAATGTTTGCAGAGATAGTACCTGAGAGATCGCGAACAAGCATCTATGCATTGAACAGATCATTTGAGTCCATTCTATTATCGTTCACTCCTCCTGTGGTTGGGATTCTATCAAACCGATTCCTAAATGAACATCGAATCCGTAGAGGTTGAAGCAGATAGAGAAAATGCAGCATCACTTGTCAAGGCACTCTACACAGCAATAGCTATTCCATTGGCAATTTGTTGCTTCACATACTCCTTCCTTTGCAGCACATACCTGAGAGACCGGAAGAGGGCTAGAATGGAAGCACTGGAACAAACCAAAATGGATCATTTACCTCTATTAGCAGCAGAAGAGCTTAACAGAAATGAATTAAAGGATATTGACATAGAGCATGGACGAGAAGAGGGTACCGTTACACAGGAAAGCTGTATTATATGAATACAAGTACCACAACAGCAAGAAGATCCTACATTCTACTGACAGAATATTTTATAAGTTTATGATTGAACACTTGTATGCATCTTTCATTTTGGGAAACTTATGCAGACAGTTTAATTTTTTTAATGATTACTTGTCGATTCAAGAAGTCCAAAATTTATGTAGAAATTTCAATTGTTTTTGTTCTTTTTATGATGATAGTCTCTTAATTTACAATCGGATTCTAAATATTCTCGATTCAACATGTACGAAGTATTTGTGATACAGAAATGTTTCATTTCGAAAGTTTTGGCAAAACAAATCCTACTGTTCGTAATGAATAGGCCAACCGGGGTGGTGGCGCAGTTGGCTAGCGCGTAGGTCTCATAGCTTCTGAGTTATCCTGAGGTCGAGAGTTCGAGCCTCTCTCACCCCATCATTTTTTATATTTTTTCTTGATGACTTATTTGTAACCAATGGAAAATTTATTTCATTATCTTCAAATATGAGAAACCTTAGGAATCTATATGTCCTTTTCATTTTTTTTATCATGATATTGGGGACTTATTTGTCATCAATGAATAACTTATGTCCTCATTTATAAAACTATGAAAAATCTGGTATCTTAAGTTTTAGAATAAGTTTTAATAAAGATAAATATAGTATTATATTTCAGTTACAAATAATTAACAAGATGTTCTATTAAATGTTTAAGGTTTGTAAAGCTTGCATTCTCGTTAAACAAACGAACATTACCTTTGTTATTTATTACAAAGGAAAAGTTTTCAAAGAATCACTTATCCATATCCCAATTACTCAATACTTCATGAGCGTGATTGCCTGAAAATTGAGTAAGAAAGTGAAAAAGAGGGCCATATACATATCACAATTATTCAATACTTCATTAAAAAGACATTGAAAATGTTGTATGATATTTTCATCCGTCATGGCCTCATGGTATATATAGAAAGATACACTTTTACTAATTTTTGTTCATGTGCATAACAAAGGATGGGTTCTCTTTCAAAGTTAATAATATTATAACCCAAAGTCTCAATTATTTATTTTTTTTCAATGATTTTGGTGACTTACAGCTTGCATGCTTTCTTTCATATGACATAAAGTATATAAACCAAATAGAATTCAGATAAACGATCAAATATTTAAAATTGATCGATGAAAACAAATTAGAACCCACAAATGATCTAACGGTGGATATTGTTTCATCACAATCTAGAATAGACTATTAAGGACATTAGGACCCACTACCTAGGATTCCTGGGTATAAGACTATAAGTAATAAATACAGATGGAAAGTCATTTGCCTTATTTATATGGGGTTTTATTTTTTTAGATGGGAAAGCAAAGAAAAAAAAAAAGAAAATTCAATACACACAAGTCAACGATTTCAACTGCTGGCCTTAGGCTTAGCACCGTCACGTTGCCATGAATTATCATTCCATTGAGATAATAACATCTAGATCCCTGGCTTTCTACATTTTCACAAATAAGAATGTAGGTAGTCTATTTGTAATAATAAATACTAAGAGTATATCCTATTAAAATTAAAAAAATTAACTTTATAATATCTATATATTCTTTAAAATATTATAATAAAATAATATGTTGATATTACAATCAGCAGTCCCTAAAAGGTTTATGTTTGCTCATACAATATTATAACGATTCTTTAAAAATCTTCTCAGTTTTTTTTTTTAATAATTCAAAATATTCAAAGTTTATCATGATCGATCATTTTTATTTGACTAATTTTTAAATAATACTAATTGAGTATATCAATATTTAAACATTTCGTTTAAATTATAAGTGATTAAATAGAATTGAATTCAAAACATACGCGTAAATCACATATCTCATACTCAATCTATTACTATTATATTACACTTGTAAGTGATCTTAAAAATAATTTTGCAAAAATAAAACTTGAAAGAATCAATAAAAACTTTCATAAGTGATGGAATATTTGATTTAATTTGAGATGTATAACATTATAACTATAACATTGTTTGAGGAGATCAAATTTATAATGAATAACTTTTATCCAAATATAATTAATAAATGGAAATTAACCTCAATGATAATGTAAAGATTGAAATTTTTTCTCATTCGAAAAAGAAAGTGGGCACTTAATATTAATCTATTAGTGGGTATTTACTTTTACAATATTTAACTTGAGTAAAGTAATATCATAGATTGAAGCTTAACACTGAAAAGCATTTCAGTTATTTTGATAAGAGTAATGGGACTTATTTGTTATACTTTGATAAATTATATGTTTTCTATAAGAATGTGAAAAAAATAGCAATCCAAATGTTATTACCCAATATTCTCGTGATACTAACATTCAAGTCAAAGTGATAGTCAAATACAACCAAATCTTGTTCCCTTCTTTAACTCAATTATGGTTTGCATTTTGTTGGACTTGTGATATCACAATTCACATATATTTTAAAATTAAAAAAAATTCTATGTTTTAAAGAAAATAGATTTCAACTATATTGAATTTTAAGTCAAATTTTTTTTGGTATTAATTGAATTATAAATTTATAATTGATATAATTTTTTAGTGTTAAATATGACATCAAAAGATTATAATAAAACTTTGTTTTATAACACCTAAAACAAAAATAGTTAAATATGTTATACTAGCACATACTAAATGTTAACCACTCAAGTC
>JAVXUL010000020.1:3136876-3152671 GCA_035590515.1 Trichilia minutiflora
TGCACAAGTGCAGTGACAACTGATATGGAGGAACGTTTCTGTGCCAAAGTTCGAGCAATGGGAACGTCATGCATAACCATTTCACATCGTCCTGCATTAGTTGCATTTCATGATGTGGTGTTGTCGTTAGACGGAGAAGGAGAATGGCGTGTACATTACAAAAGGTTGGATTTCTATGTTTAAATAATCTGCTTTGTTTGTGTGCCTATATGGATCATGGATGTTTACTTATTAGACCTATATGAACTATAGGGATGGTTCTTCGGTTGTAACCAAAGTTGGGGTCAATATGATTAAATCTTCTGATACAAACCGCCAAAGTGATGCAATGGTAGTTGAACGAGCATTTGTTACGGCAGAGGTGGTCTTAAATTTTAGTTCTTTTGGTCTTGTCATGATTTCTTTTATTGGACCGACTTTTATTGGTGTGAATGCTATGCACGATGTTTTATCTAGGACTCTGATTTGTCAAGTCCAAAGGCCCAATCATATGTGTCAGAGGTGGTAGCAGCTTCTCCTTTTGTGGATCATAATGTTCCATTACCTGTCTTTCCACAACTTGAAAGTGCTCCAAGGATACTGCCATTGAGAGTGGCTGCCATGTTTAAAGTACTGGTGAGTATTGTTAGTTTGATGAGAGATTCTGCAAGAACTTCCGTTAATCTTTTTTTACCGTCTGAATAGGATGATTGAATAAAACAGAGCATATCCTCTCAACACTTTCCCCCTCGTTAGCTTGATTTTTGATTTCCCTGTGTCTGTATCTTGGTGTATAAGTCTTTGCACACAACTTTGTGTAAATGTATCTGTTTTGAGCTAACAAAATGCACTGATAATTTTATAAATTCAGTGATGGACTCAAAATTTGGCCACTAAATTTTTTTAATGTTTTTGTTTTGCTAACTTGAGAGTGCAATATTTTAATGGTTTATGCTTTCACGACTACAAGTTTTAATTAGACCTTCCATGGACCTTTTTTTACTTGTTTTTCAGGTACCAACAGTATTTGACAAACAGGGAGCACAACTGCTTGCTGTTGCTTTTCTTGTTGTCTCGAGAACATGGATCTCAGATCGGATTGCCTCGTTGAATGGTGTTCTAAAATTTGTAGTTTTCTATATGCATTTAATATCTGGGAGATCACATTCTTGTTAATCAAATGCATTGTTTCTCACAGGAACTACTGTGAAGTTTGTTTTGGAGCAGGATAAGGCATCCTTTATTCGATTAATTGGTATTAGCGTTCTCCAAAGTGCTGCATCTTCTTTCATTGCACCTTCATTAAGGTATTTTCAGTCTTCAATAGAGTGCCTCTTGTTTAGATACGTGAGTATTGATTCAGGTGCTAAGTCACAGCATAGAAAATTACTGTTAGTGCAATTACGTGAACCGTTTGATGGTGGGAAGGATCTGGGTTGATTGTAACATAAGTTGCATGCATAGTGAAGCTGAACTGTTCTTACATCGCCAGTTTTCTG
Organism: Trichilia minutiflora; assembly: GCA_035590515.1. NCBI lineage: Eukaryota > Viridiplantae > Streptophyta > Magnoliopsida > Sapindales > Meliaceae > Trichilia > Trichilia minutiflora. Next base: position 3,138,355 of record JAVXUL010000020.1, read on the forward strand.
GTTATCGAAAAGATTCTTATTTGTGCTGCAAGTGTTAATAAGGTTTAAGTTTTAGGGTGTTATACAAAATGAGTATCAATGCCGGGCTATCTTTTTGTTTATGCTGTTTCTCCTACAGACATTGATAATTTGGTTCTTAAGACAGTTTATGGTGACAGATCAGGTGCTATTTGAGAACTTATTATGGTGTCTTATATTTCTGATGGAGTCTTGGTAAGGTGAAATGTACTATGTTATTGGAAATGTTATGATTAGGTTGTTGGGAGTGGTGAGTGTCCTTGTATAAGTGTGAGAAGGTTATTGTAAACTTCCAATTAATTATAAAATGATTGAAAAAGGGACTCGATAAGTGACAGAAAGGCTGAAAGAAAATTTCATTTATATTGAGAATACTAAGGGTCCATGGTAAATAGTTTCTCTTTTTAGGTAAGGTATCCATTGGGCAAGGAGAAGCTTCTTCATATATTTATTGTTTTATCCTGTTTTACAGGCACTTGACTGCCAGGCTGGCCCTTGGATGGAGGATTCGCACAACTCAGCATTTACTAAAGAATTACTTGAGAAATAATGCATTTTACAAGGTAATGATATTGAGAGTACAGTAAGCTACACACTTGACATGAAAGGCATTGCACAAATCTGATTAACTATTTCCATTGTTATGCTGAAACTTTGGTGCAGTACTTGTACTGTATTTCTGATATTTAAGCACTTTATGGTGAAAAATAGATCAGAAAAAAAGAGAACCTATTTTTTTTTTTCTCTTCTCTGAATAGTTGAGTTGGAATTCAAGCAATTGCTAACTTATGCTGAATGCATATTTTTTCAGGTTTTCAACATGTCAAGCAAAAGCATTGATGCGGATCAGCGAATAACTCATGATTTAGAAAAGTTAACCACTGACCTTTCAGGATTGGTTACTGGTATGGTGAAGCCATCTGTTGACATTGTATGGTGAGTACTTCAGTTGAATTTAATTGAGTACTTGTGATATCAGAACCACTATTTAGTTTCAGTAGGATTTAATGATAATTCTGAATATTGATGCAATTTAAAGGTTCACCTGGAGAATGAAAATGTTGACTGGTCGGAGGGGAGTTGCCATACTGTATGTCTATATGTTACTTGGTCTGGGTTTTCTGAGGACTGTTACTCCTGAATTTGGTGATCTGACAAGCAAAGAACAACAACTTGAAGGAACTTTTAGGTAATTTCATTTTTGTTTCATCTTTCTATGTTGCTGATGCAGGATGCATGGCATGCATGCTTACACATATAAATGGATATTGAAGTACATATATATGTATACATTTAATGCCGTATACTTCTGTAAACATCAAATTAACTTCTCACATTGTGCATATATTAGGTTCATGCATGAACGACTGCGTACCCATGCTGAATCTGTTGCTTTCTTTGGAGGTGGTGCTCGAGAAAAGGCTGTAAGATATTTCAATTATTCACCATGTTGCTTGTCTATTTTAGTAGGATATAGCTAGTTCTAAATTTATCGGTCAATATTTTTGGACAGACATGAATGATTAAATTTTGAAATAAGCATGGGTGTTGGCCTTAGAATTGAAGTGGAAAAGTACACGAAAGAGTGTAATTGGTAATGTTGTAGATTTTCTTAAATAAAATTGGAATGACACCCTGCAAATCCCATCATTGGTGAATTGCTAAGGGTAAATATTGCTACTACTTAGAGTTTGTCTCAAAGAGTTGCTTGTATGATTGATGGTCCATTGTGGCTGACCTCTTCTTCCCTAATTGTACTGCTCTCATAATTTCGCAACTGTTGGCAGATGATTGAATCAAGATTCAGGGAGCTTCTTGACCACTCTTTGTTGCTTTTAAAGAAGAAATGGCTTTTTGGTGTACTAGATGATTTTGTAACAAAACAACTCCCTAACAATGTGACGTGGGGATTAAGCTTGTTATATGCCATGGAACACCAGGGTGATCGGGCCCTGACTTCTACTCAGGGTGAGATTAATATGACAATAATCTGATTCTCTATCTTATTTCTCTCCTCCTGCTCCCTCTCACACAAACACATTTTATTGCAATATTTCAGGTGAGTTGGCACACGCCTTGCGGTTCCTAGCTTCTGTTGTATCTCAAAGCTTCTTAGCCTTTGGTGACATTCTTGAATTGCATAGAAAGTTCCTTGAGCTGTCTGGCAGTATCAATCGAATTTTTGAGCTTGAAGAGTTTCTAGATGCTGCTCAATCCGGTACGTCTTTCTCTGTTCTCTTAGAATTATTTCATGGACTGTTCATGCTTGTAACATAGCTTTACTTTCCACAAGTTAACACGTCCTAAAATTTCACATATCATGGACTTGCTCTTACAGAAAGAAATTATCATTGCACATAATTTGTTAACCTAATGAAAGCTCATATCTTCACTCTTTTCTTCTGATTAGGGTTTTGCTTGAAAGGACCTTGTCCTATTGTTGAGCACTATTGAATTTTTTATACGTATGAATTATTGAATTTTTCATTCCTCTCTCTTTTTTTGATTTTGATAAGAAGCAACCTAGACACATATTGATAGAGAAACTGATATATTTCTATCTTATCTGCACTCTTTTACTTCAAATGTGTTGCATGCCAAAATTTTTGTCTTGGAATGTGCTGTTCATTGACTAATTTCTCTGTCTTGTCTTCCTGAGATCTTAGAGAGGTAATGATCTTGTAATAAACAGGGCAGTCAATTGGAGCAGTTTTCTGCTTTGGTTGTTTTTTGTATGATTCTGGTATGTGAAGTTATACATTTGGGCTAACAGTGTTGTATTTCATCCAGGGGATGATGAGATTAACAGTCGGTCACCACAGAACAGGAGCAATCTCTGTTCTGATGATACTATTTCCTTTTCCAAGTTGGATATTATTACCCCTGCACAGAAACTGTTGGCTCGGCAGTTGACTTGTGACATAGTTCCAGGGCAAAGCTTGCTTGTTACTGGTTAGTCGACTAATTTTCTTGTTTATTTCTCAGGATATAAAGGTAATTTTGCTGGGCTGTCTTTTCATACAAGATTTCATCTGACGTGCATGCTAATTTTTCAGGTCCTAATGGGAGTGGAAAAAGTTCTGTTTTCAGAGTCCTTAGAGGTCTTTGGCCTGTTGTAAGTGGAAACTTCACAAAACCATCCCAGCATATTGATGGAGAAGCAGGATCAGGTTGTGGGGTCTTCTACGTTCCTCAGCGACCATATACATGCTTGGGAACCTTGAGAGATCAAATTATTTATCCTCTTTCTCATGAGGAAGCAGAGCTGAGGGCTTTAAAGTTGTATGGAAAAGGTAAATTATGCTTTCAGTATCTCTTCTTCATACATTTGCAGTTATTACGTTCTCATGTCAGAGAAATGTCTGTCATACTGATTTTAGGTCAACTTGTTGGTTGCTTTATGCATACTTGCATAACTTTATGTCCATTGTACTCGTTCAGATTTTTAATAGTCTTTTTCTTTTTATTCCATGGATAACAATTGTGCAGAATTTTCGGGTGGAAAAACAGTTGATACAACAAACATTCTGGACTCGTACTTGAAAACCATTCTAGAGAATGTTCGATTAAGTTATTTATTGGAAAGACAGGAAGTTGGTTGGGATGCTAATCTAAATTGGGAAGATATTCTTTCTCTTGGGGAACAGCAGAGGTTGGGCATGGTGAGTGATCTATGGTGCCTTTCAAACCTTGTAGGATCAATAAAATTTCAGAACTAGACCCGTGGATTTAGCACTGTTTGACATTATTTTTTCCTTTTCCTAAAGGCACGCTTATTCTTTCAAAAGCCTAAGTTTGGAATCCTTGACGAATGTACCAAGTATGATCAAATCATAGTCCTCTTTTTTTTTTTTCACTCTTTTTAAATTTACTTTGCAATTATCTAATGCTACCTTGGCTTTCTGTTGACTATCTTTTACTTGGCAGTGCCACAAGTGTTGATGTTGAGGAACAACTTTACAGGCTTGCAAAGGATATGGGCATCACATTCGTTACCTCCTCACAAGTAAGTAAAGCCTTAATTATAGGCATGCTTGGGGTGTTGGGACTTTTAATCCAAAGTTGCTGTAAACTAAATTCACTAACTGTCGAGTAAAAGTTGGGTATATGTTGAAAATATTTACTAAACACTTAAGCTGTTATGTTTACAAAATGAAGCTAAAGCACAGTAATTACAAGCAGGGCATATATCAGCATATGTTAAACCAACTATTTAAAACACTTCTCTTTTTCTTTCCATCTCAGCGACCTGCATTAATACCTTATCATTCACTGGAATTACGGCTTATTGATGGAGAGGGTAACTGGGAACTCCGCACTATTGGTCAATAAGTATACCTGTAGCTTCTTCTGCAGCTAATTATATTTTTGGAAAGATGTTATCAGTTCCTGCTGATTAGGCAAGCCAGCATAAAATTTTCCCATCCTACAGAATTTGATTATTAACTTGATCGTCTATGCTACTGTCGTGCTTATGATCTCACTCGATACACAAGTAGTGGTGAAAGGTATCAGTCTTGCCAACGTTACAAGCTTTACTTTATTATAGAATTTATTATTCCATTTGATCATATAATATTGCAAGCTGTAGTCTATTTTTGTTCAAATGCATTATGAAAAGGGGTCAAAAAGGGGAAAAGCCAGTTACGAAAAAACTGTATTATTTTAGAAATTGTCAAAAAAAAAAAGGGTCAAAGTTTAGGGATAGTAGTTGCATAAGTTCTTCAGTACAAAGAAATCCATTATGTATAGTTTTTTCTTTTCTTTTCTAATCTAATTTTATTTCCCTCTTATTGGGCAAATTTGAATTCATATGCCCCATTTATGTTGTAAGGATTTGATTATTAATGATTTGTTATGGCCCCCATCAATAAAAATTTTATTTAAGAAAAAGAAATAGGTTATTCATGCCTTACCTTTATCTTTCTTTTCTTCTTATATATCTATTCTTCATTTATTTTATTCAATACTCATTAGGAAATGTGAAATTTATTATGAATTAGGCTTTGTTTTGTATTGAGGTGATTGTCATGTAATAATATAAATAGGTTTTACAAATGGATAGGATAATATTGTATAATTGTCATGTCTTGTATTTTATGAGAGTGAACAAAAATTTATAAGGGTAGTATATATATATATATATATATATATATGAATCATGTAGCAATAATATAATTTTGCTGTATTTGTATGTATATATAATTTTGATAATTATAATATTTATAAGATAATTAAACTTTGTGTAATTATTGATCACATTGTACACAAATTTTTTAAACACGGTACAAAATATCTTGTCAAAAAAAAAAAAAATGATATAGCAATAAAAATAGAAAATAGATAAGCACACAAGTAAAACTTGAAGTATAAGATCATTGTAGAATTTGTACTTGTAAGATCCTTAATGGTTTTTAACAGTTAAATTTTTTTTTTTGAAATATTTTCAAGAATGATCATTTTTTTTATTTGATTTTTAAAATTAATTACTATTAAAAAGTCTTTTTAAACTAAATCAAACATCTATTATTCAGATGATAATACTTCATTTTTGAAATTTGAATTTTAACAGTTAAATTTTAATTTAGTTAGAAAATTAAAATTTAACTATATTCCAAAATTAAATTTTAACGGCTTTCGAAAGTTGAATTTTCAATTATAATTAAAATTCAATTTAGTTAAAATTTAACTTTGAAATTTAATTAAAATTCAACGTTCTAAAGTAGAGAGCCGTATTAACAAGTTTTTGTTTTAATTTTTCGTAAAACACTATTGTTCAAACGGCGAATACTTGATTTACTTAAAAAAAGATTTTTTGACACGGTTAACTTTAAAAATCAAATAAAAAATATGGTCATTTTTTAGAAGATCCCCAAGTATCAATCTAATAGTACGAAAATTGTAAAAAAAGTGATGTTACCAATTCTACAGTATAATTAATGATTATATATTGTACACGTCTCATTATATGGTAAGTGATAGAGTTGACCAATGGGTTGGATGGGTTTGGCACGACCTACGAAAATAAAGTTTTTACGAATTAATATACGGAGTTCGATAAAAAAATTTAAAAAACGGCACGGTCCATGAAGCATTATCTAAAAGGATTGTGTTGTGTCGTGTTTGCGAACTATACCGTATTGTGTTTGCGGATTAAAATATTATTTTAATAATATATTATTATTATTTTAATAATATATTTATATTATTTATGGATCAGATTGTATTTGATACGGTTCATCGTAGGCTCGTGTTGAGCCTGGTTTGATATCCACGGATCCAATCTCTTAATACAGTATTATCTTTTTAACAGGTCGAATCATGTCAAATTTTCATTAGTCACGTATCAGACTCGAACTGAATCAGACTGATCCAGCTCATTTGCCATCTTTCTTTAATAAGTGATAATAAAGCTGTTCTAGTTTTTTTTTTAAATGAGAACGTCAACTAGGATCCAACAAGGAAGCTCATTCATTATACAATGGTTGATAATGAGATTTTTTTTAACTTGCAAAGGGAGGGAAAACTTATCCTTTCGAATCCACTTCATCTAATTATTTAACACTAAACAGAGGATCTAACAAAGATTTTGTGGGTATTAATTAATTAAAACGTGGATTAATCAATTCCTTGGCAACTAGCTAGGAAACTTCAATTGAGTTTCATATCAAAAAGTAGTTGAAATGAAAATATATTGATAATCTCCATGTAGTTCTTTTCCATGCCAACGTGTCAACCACTCTCTCAACTTTCTTCACCATAAGATTAAAACCTATTTAAGAATTCAAATTCATGCATATACCTAAATAATCATGATTGTTGTTGTTAATGTAATACAAGAAAATCATAAGGCAATCAATTCCACTCCTTGAGTATCTTCAAGGGAAATGTTATCTATTACTTGCTTTCAATAAACCCCTTTTAAGTTGTAAAGTCATAACATAAACCTTCAACTGTATGTAATTAGTTAATTACGTGGGTTAAGTTCTTGAATTTTTATGATTTCACGGGTAAGGATACAATTTATTCATTTATACAAATAGGTCTATAAATGCCTTTTAAAATGATTATATCATCATCATAATAATAATTTTGAGTTTTAACTGTAGCGTTGTTAAGAATATATAACTTAACTTGGGCCTTATTTAGTACGATTATTACCATCATTTTAGGCCTTATTTGGAACGATTATTAGAATCATTTCAATAAAGCTTAGGAACATATAATTGTTCAAATGAATAAATTATATATTTATTTGTAAAAACATAAAACAACAGGGACTCAAAATGATCTTTGTACGTGGAAAGATTTTGCTACAAAAATTCATAGGTAGAATATACACTAGTGGTTAAGCACTTATCAGATTCTCTCAACTTGCATGTATATGTGCTTGCCAGTTCAAAAGCTAAACTATACTTGGCTTTAAAATATGACATAAAAGATTGTTCTTGGTTAAGGTTCTAATCTTATTTGCAATTAGTGTTTGAATTTTACGAATATCATATTATTACATCCAAAGAAGAGGGGTGTAGATATATATGTATAAATTATTATTATAGTCTCACTCTCGTTATCAAATTGGAAAATATGCGAAAATACCCAATTTTTTAAATTAATTTTTCAAAATAATTATGTCAAAAAAATGTTAATTAAAATGTTCAAAAATATGTTTTTTAAACGATTTTACCCATATTCAAAAGTTAGTGTTTTTTATTATGTTCGAAAGTGCACTTTCGAATAAGGTATATTTATGTTCGAAAGTGAGTATTTTTTTATGATATTCGAAAGTGTCGTGTTCGAAAGTGTACTTTCGAACATGGATAAAATCGTCCAAAAAATAATTTTTTGAATATTTTTATTAATATTTTTTTAACGTGGTTATTTTAAAAAATTGATTTAAAAAATTGGGTATTTTCATATATTTCTCTATCAAATTCTAATGCAAGTTGCAAATCAAATAAGCCAATTGTACTTTAAAAAGAGTTTTCCAATCTAAAAAAACAAAAAACAGAAAAAACAAAATCTAATATTTAAATGATCTACAATAAAGATGAATATGATCATCTTGATCAAGCATGATTTATGATATAGCTCAATCAAGAGATTATGATATTCATTCAATTTTCCAAGTTGGGCATAACCTTTTTCACATTGACTGGGCAATAGCCACCTTTTACAGTCAAAAGTGCTTCTAATTCTATCTCTTATCAAAAGATCAAAGTACATAGTCATCAGCTACAAAGTGTTGTTCCTATCAATTCAATGTCCAAATTAAACCAGGCACTCAAACCATTAACCAAAATCCCCCCTTCAAATTCTGCAAGGTTGCAAAGGTCAGATTAAGATTAATTCTAGCCTTTCATCATTCATAAAAGCTTAATTTTTTAATGAAATAAAATCTTCTACACAATCTCATGCCAATATTGAAATATATTATAAAATTATAATGCATCAAAACTAAGAGATCTTGGTGGATTTCTTGGATATGCATATATAAAAAACTGCCCATTTTGCGTATTTTTTAATATAAAATAAAACCCGCTTTCCCATATTTATAACCCCATGACCCTAAAACATTCTTCACAAAGCTCAATTCATTGCTTTCATAAATCATCACTTTCTCCCTATTTTCTTTCAAAAATGGTTGCTTCTTCTCCATATTTCTCTTCACTTTCTTGCGAACTCAGAATCATTAAAGCTAAAAACATTGAATTCAAATCCACCAGTGGTGGAAACTTCTTTGTTAGATACTATCTTTCTGCAGGCAACAACAAGAAAATCCAACTCAACAGCCATGAAATCTCTTCGAACTCCGATCTCATTTGGAATGAATCTTTTGCATTGGAATGTTTGGGAACTGAAGATTCAATCAAAGAGCTTAAAAAACAAAGCGTTGTTCTTGAGCTGAGATGGAGGAAAGCATCGGCAAATTTTCTCGGGAAAAAAAACAAGTCACAAGTTTTGGGTAGGGCTGAAATTCCATGGAAAAATGTTTTTGGATCACCAAACATGGAAATAGAGAAATGGGTTTTTATGGTTCCAAAAAATAACAGCAGGGTTTTTGATGAAGACTGTAAACCTCCTTCACTGCAAGTAGCAATGAAAGTTGAAGCTCCGAAAATGGCTGAGATGTTGGAGAAGAAGAAGAGATATAACAGAAATGAGAGGTTGAAGAAATGGAATGAATGTGGATGTGAAAATAGTGGTGCATGTAATTGTTCAGACTATGATATATTTGCTTTGGTGGCTGCTTTGGAAGCACTTTAGGGAAAAGTTTTGGCAACTTAAGTTATTAGCTAGACCTTAAATTTTTTGTTTCATTTTTGTTTTCTCCTGTTGATCTTTATGTAAGAAATTGAATTCAGAGGGCAAGAAGTTATCAATGATAAATTATATATTTATTTTGTGAGAATGTAAAAACTTAGGACTCAAATTTTATTATACCAATAATTTATATGATATGATATGGTATGTATGCATGCAATCAAGTTGAGAGAATCTGATAAGTGCTGAACGACAAGTGAATATTCTAAACATGAATTGTCTTAGCAAAATCTCTCTGTCTCTCTCTGTAACTATCTATCTATCTATCTATCCATCTATATATGCCCACACTTGGCAGTCCAAAAACTAAGCTATATTTGGGTTTAAATATATCATAAAAGATCAATCATATACACGATTAGTGTTTGAATTTTACTTATTTAAACTTATACACACCATGTTATTTTCTTTAAAGTAGGGGTAGAAATTATCCTATCAAAATAGAAGAAGTTAGACTGCACCTCAAAACAGAAGATTCTTCTCATGAAGTGTTTGCATAAATTTCATGCAAATTGTATTACCAAGTGGTTGGAAAAGAGCAGCCATGTCTGTCCATTATGCTGCTTTGAGAATTGAGATGCCATCCTCTGCTTTTGGAAAATTGTTTAATATATATAACTTTGATATTCTGTTTGATAATGGAATTGATCATGAAGAGCTGTGATTCTAGTCAAGTCGTTTCAAGATGATTCGGAAAATTCGTTTCATGGAAATAACTTTGATATATTATGTGATTAGTTTTAGTGTCATCATATTTTAAACTAAACATATATATTTTTATGCACATGGAAGCAAACATTAATTGATAATATTATAAGAATTTTGTACCACACTTTTGAACAAACGTCAAATCCCTCAACGTAAAAGAGGGAAATCGTCAAGAGCATCCTAGAAGAGACGAGTAAAATTTATGATAGAATTTTATTTTTATGTATGCGCAGTTGTTGAAGATACTATTTGCATTGGTAATTATTGTGCTTACTCTTCTTATACGATAGTGTATATACATATAAATTACTTATTAATAATTTTATATTTATTATTTATAATAATTTATAATATTTAATATAATAATTAATGATAAATTTTAATGTATTAAAAAATCTAATTTATTAAATATAAAAAGTTTAATAAGTGTCTGTTGACACTCGTTCGAAAAACCCATTTAAAAAAAATGAAGGGAGAGAATGATAGTTTCACGATTGAAATGATCTACACAAAAGATGAATTTGATCATCTTGCTCAAGCATTATACAAATATAATATAGCACAATCAAGAAATTATCTCATTGATTTGATAATAAGTTTTTTTTTTGGTCATTAAAAAGAATCAACTTTAAGTACCTCTAATTCTATATCTTATTAAAAGATCATACTACAAGTCTTTTGTTTTTTAATACAATAGAAAATATTAATTGTAAGATATTTAAATCATAATATTCATTCAAATACATGATTAATATCAGATATAATCTTCCAATGTATTTAGAAATTACTTAATTTTACAGTGTAAAAACTAATTAAAATTTCTTAACTACCCTAAACTCTTACAAAAGAATGCATTCCTATATTCGTATACAAAATTAACATAAATACTATAGTTAAACATATCTTTATTTATTTATCAAAGACTACAAATCATCATCTTAGAAATTGTTGTTTCTATCAATTCAATGTCCAAATCAAAACCCAACTCCTCAAACCATTATAACCCCAAATCCCCTTCAAATTCTGCCAGCTAGCAAAGGTCAGACAGATTAAGATTATTCCCAGCCTTTCATCATTCACAAAAGCTTAAAAGTTCTAAACAATCGCATGCCAATATTGAACTATATTATATAATTATAATGCATCAAAACTAGAGATCTTGTCGTGGATTTTCTATATGTACATATGTATGTACTTCCCCACTTTGCATATTTGTAATGAAAAAACAAACCCCACTTTCCCACAATCCTAAAACATTCTTCACCAAACCTAAATTATTGCTTTCATTAGTCATCACTTTCTCTCTGTTATATTTCATTTAATTTTTCTTTCAAAAATGGCTGCTTCTCCTCAATATTTTTCTTCACTTTCTTTTGAAATCAGAATTATAAAGCTAAAAACATTGAACTCAAACACACTAATGGTGGAAGCCTCTTTGTTAGATATTATCTTTCTGCAGGAAACAATAAAAATATTCAACTCAATGGCCATGAAATCTCTTCAAATTCAGATCTCATTTGGAATGAATCTTTTGCATTGGAATGTTTAGCACCGAAGATTCAATCAAAGAGCTTAAAGAACAAAGTGTTGTTCTTGAGCTGAGGTGGAGGAAAACATCAGCAAATTTTCTCGGGAACAAATTAAAAAGCACGTCACAACTTTTGGGTAGATCATAAACACCATGTGGGAAACAGTTTTTGAATCACCAAAAATGGAAATAAAGAACTGGGTTTTCATGGTTTCAAAAAATAAAACCAGGGTAGTTCGTGATGAAGAGTTTAAACCTCCTTCACGACTAGTAGCAATGAAAGTTGAACCTTCAAAAATGGTGGGGATATTGGAGAAGAAGAGGAATAACAGAAATGAGAGGTTGAAGAAATGGAACCAATCTGGATGTGAAAATGATGATGCATGAAATTGTTCAGATTATGACAGATTTGCTTTGGTAGCTGCTTTGGAAGCACTTTAGGGAAAGTTTTGGCAACTTAATTAAGTAATTAGCATACACTAATTTAGATTATGCATGGTGTTAGCACTTAAATTTTTTGTTTTGAGGACAAGAATTTTATCGTAATTCATTATAATTTTTATTCAACTCTTTAAAACATGATGATGTTTGGTATGACAAATGAAATCGATCTCGTTCTATATGATCATTAATTATGCGAGCTTAAATTAGATAGCAATAATGGCGTTAGATTGAAAGTATGCAAGAAAGGTAACAAACCATCAACCTTTATTATTCTCATAGGGAGGGAGGGAGGGGTTGGCTCATTTTAAAACACGGGACCGTTTCATCAATTAATCATATAATACAACAATAAATTTTCATAAATGTTCATTTAGGGTATTAATAATATGATTAATAATTTTTCTATTAATTTATAAGTAATTGGATCTTTAAAATAGTTTATTGCAAGACTTAATAAACTAATTTAGCTAACTTTAAAAATATCTATGCTTAATGAGAGCTTAATTTAAATGTTAAATTTTATAAATAAGATTTTATTATTATTATTATTATTGTTTTAAAAAACACAAATTGATGAAAAAAAATAATTATTATTTCAATAGCGAGTACAAAACATTTTCCTACTCTCGATAATAACCGGATTTTCAAAATGTTTGGTGGATATTTTGACATTTTAAAGTTTAAATTATAATTATTTAAAAAAAAATAGAAAATTTAAATTGTAAAAAAGTTTCCAAAAATATCTAAAAACTCATATCCGCTCCAAAAAAGATAAAATTTAACACTCCTCGCTCTTCACTCTTCTCTCCTCTCTTCTTCTCCCTGTGTCAAGCTGAAATGGAGCAATCTACACCAGTAAGAAAATCACAAGTGTCCACCTCCGATCTGCTTACGTGGCCGGAAGGTCTTTCCTCCGCTTCCGCCGCCACCGTTCCCAGTTCCCACCAAGTAATTCTTCCAAAGTTTTGATTTTTTTCTCTTTTCGGTGATGAAAATTTGACTTTTGTTTTACTTTTTCTATTTGTTTTTTACTGTAATTTGTTTGGTGCATTGATCTCAGCCATCCGATGGGATCAGCAAAGTGGTGTTCGGAGGTCAGATCACTGACGAAGAAGCTCAGTCTCTTAACAAGACGTGAGTAAGATGAAAGATTTGAAGATCTGGTTAAAAATGACAAATTTTTTGCCGTTTTGATGGAAAGGGATCTTTTGTTTGCATGTGAAAATGGGGGAATGTGGAATGGGATCTAGCTTATGATTTTGATTTGATTACAATTTAATTTATATATTTTGTTTTATTGGAAGTTCATTCAATGAACAAGCTTTATTTGAATTTGTTATGGCAACTTAAAAAAGTTCATATAGTTATTTTGTCCTTTTGATTTTTAATATTTAGGGTATGCTGATCAATCCAAAATGTGAAAGGGAAATAAACTTTTATCCCTATTTTTTTTCTTGCACTTTACAAGTTTGTTTCTTTTGCTATGTATTGTTGTATACTTGTGAAAATCATGATCTTGAAGTACGACATTTCGGCTAAATGTGTTGATGTTCTGCCATTGGTTGGTTATAATCTGGAAATAATTTTCTTCTTCTTCTTCTTCTTCTTCTTCTTCTTTTTTCCAATCATGCTCAGTAATACGATTTCATTGTTAATTTCCATGTTTTGGGCCTTGAAAAGTTTGGAACTTTGAAACAAGTTCATAACTCTGCTTGAGTTTGTGGTTCATTCCGAGTTCTTGTATCGATTTTCATATTCCAACATGGGGATGAGAAAATGTAGCTTTTCAGCTTGAAGGTTTTTGTTTGCACCGTGATTTCTAGATACCTATTGTTATCATATAGGGGGTTTATTTGAAATTGTTTCATTTGATGTTTGCAGGAAGCCTTGTTCAGGGTATAAATTGAAGGAGATAACTGGCAGTGGCATTTTTGCAGGCAATGATGAAAATGGTGCATCAGAATTTGATGCTACTAATCATAGTAACAGAACATCTGTGCGCGTTTATCAGGTATATGCTATACTCAAGTCGAGTTCAATAGATTTGTGCATAGGTGTCAGGAGCTTATTGCAATCTCATTGCACATTTGCACTTATTAGCTTTTGGTGGTGGAATTTTCAGCAAGCAATGAATGGAATCAGCCAGATTTCGTTCAGTGCCGAAGAGACTATTTCTCCAAAGAAACCAACCTCTATTCCTGAGGTAGCGAAGCAGCGTGAGTTAAGTGGAACATTGCAAAGTGAGGCAGACTTGACGAGTAAGAAGCAGATATCTGATGCAAAGTTCAAGGAGAT
>JAVXUL010000020.1:3161786-3185731 GCA_035590515.1 Trichilia minutiflora
CTCAAAGTCACTTGAAAGTTCTTTGTCTAGTGCTTTGAGAAGATCTTCCCCATAAGTATCATGGTAGATTTCTCGAATCAACTTGCGTTGAGATGCATTTCTGTGAGCCAAGATCGATATAATCAAGGCCTCGTTTGTGCCCCATCCTGCATACAGACCATCAAAGAAATTTGTCAGTTGGCACTAAAACAACACTTAACAGAAAATTGAAGCACACTTGCAGACATAATTGAACATATTTGCCAACACTGATATCATTTTCTTCCCATTGAAAAATATACTACACAGAACCAAACAGAAACACTCATTTTAAGAGATATTGACTGTTTGGATAAACTTTCAAAACCTTGTTTCCATTTTCAAAAGCAACCTAAAAGGTAAAGTGTTTGATTACATGTGGTTACTGCTCTCAAAATGACAACTCTAAATTATAAAACAGTATTTCATTGCTTTCAACCACTTTTTGAGAAAACGCGTTCAAAAGCAACAATCACTTTTCCATTAAAAAGCTATATTTTACTGCCAAACACTTTTTTTTCTCCTTAAATTTATTGTTTTCAAATTTTCTCTCTATTTTAAAAAGTAATTTTCAAAAATTATTTCAAAAACTTCACATCCCCAAAAATATTTGCCATACTTAAAAAAACAAAAACACAATTTGAGCATTTGTTTTTGGTTCCCAAAATCAAAATAAACCCAACAGATGAAATTAAAATGTGATTTAAATCTTTACACCAACAGATGAACACTAAATAATCATCAAGACCAAGTTCAACACATCGTAAAATGTACTTCTTTTGATGACCAAGATTTGTTATCCACACTAGATCTTCAGATCAAACCGTTCATATCAAATCTCCAAATATCATCAACAGTAACAAACAAAATACAGATACCCACATGACACTGAACATGGTAGCAACAAGCAGATCAACCAAATCAAGCACAGATAATATCAAGCAATGATCTGAAGATATAACATCAAAATGAAAACCCCATAAAGCAAATGACAAAAAAAAGTAACCTTGAAAAGCTTTCTGGAGTTGCTCAGCGTCTTCAGCTGCAGAAGGAACCTGGGATGGAACTTTAAGAGTCGCCATTGTTATACTTCTCTTAGCCTTTGTGAGGAATGGCAAACGACAAAGTAGACAATGAAGAGACTGATGATGGAGGTGAGTTAATAATACATAGGCAAATCAATGCGCATGAAAAATGTTGTCCGTATATATATAAATATATTTTGTGTTTTATATATAATTAATCCTAAATATTATTAATTTATTACAATCTTCAAAGGTTCATAACTTTAAGGAGCCAGGGACCTGATCTTATTGTGTTTAATAAATTTGCTTTTATTTAATTCAATATTATTATCTATAAGAATATGCCACGTGGCGATTAAAGAAAATAGCAGGTGAACAACTCAACATGGTTTATTTTTTTTATTATTTACTGGTCTTGACAATAATTATGTGGACTCCACTTTATTATTTTTTAAAATTAAAAAATAATGATAATAACAAAAAGATTAAAAAAAAATACATGGAAAAGAGTTATGGTCAAGATGAATCTACAAAATTTTTGGTAGAACCCCTTATTTTACTAAATTTTTATTACAAGTATATTATAATATTTTTATAAAGATAATATTAAAATTATAAATTTTTTATATAAATTATTATAACATAATAATATTAATTAATAAAATATAAATTAATATAAAATATATGATAATAAATATAATATTTTCGTCCATTCTTGAGGATAGAGAGTGACGTTATAACGAAAAGATCTGAGTAAAAAACGATTTCTGGTAGATTTTAGAATGGTTGTGAGGTAAGAATCACTTTCACGTCAGAATAAAATAAAAAGTTAGTGAACTATATATATAGAGTTATAATCAATATTTTAATGAAATATTTTAAAATGGGTTTAAACCTATTATCAAGAATAAAATCGTAAAACACCAAAAGTTGGATCAAAACAAGATAAAAAAACCTAAGTAAAAAGCGACTTCTAAGAGTCTTTAAGATAACTGTAGGGACATGAGTAAGTTTCATAACAGAATGGAGGGAAGAAGTTACTGAACTATATATGTGGAGTTATTATTATCAACATGTTAATAAGATCTTTGAGGATAGTTTTGAACTAATTATAGAGAATTCATACCAATATTAAAGAAGTTATTGAATTATATATACGAAGTTATAATCAATATATTAATAAGACCTTTAGAAATAGATTTTGATCCATTATTAACAATAAAATCCTAAAATTCTAAAAATTGAAATAAAATAAAAAATATCATTCATAATATTAAATCAAATCTTATAATAAACGTCATCATGCCATGTTAATTTGTAAATATAATTTATGCAAAAAAAATATTTTTTATAATTTATTACAAAGCATACGGAACAATAATTCAATAAGAATAGAATGCATTGGATTATAAAAATAATTAAACAATAGAAAGTCTTAGTTAAGATTGTTTAAATATATTGTTTTTCAATTAAACATGTCATGAATTTTGAATTAATTATATTTTATCTAATTATAAAAAAAATTAATTATAGATATCTCGTGTCAGTTTCTAATAAAATTATGTAATTTATATAAAAAATTTTCTATTACTTATCTTAATAATAATAATAATTAATTAATTATATATTAAAAGACGCATAATTTATAAAATTTAGTGTTAATTTTGAAGTAAATTATAAGATTTTATTTGATGAACACGCAAATAATGTGGTGGGAGTACCACTATGTAAAATTTTTCTGGATGGATCATAAGTTTTAAATATAATTTCTTTTATCTTATTGGGAATTTGATAAATTTTAGAGGACCCCAATAATATAATCCTTGATGATAATGACTATACCTATACCTACACATATTTATAAAAATAATTAAAAAAATTCTTTAATTAATAATTATCACTTATAATAAAAAGTAATTGTCACTTATAAAAAATTATAAACCTGTAAAGAATACAAACATATAAAAAAAAATTTATTTCTTCACTCAGTTATATTTTACATATTTTTTATTTTCACAATTATTATGTAAATTAAAAAAAATTAACTAAAATTTCAATCGACTCCACTGGGGATCGAACCCAGAATCTCTGGTTCCGTAGACCAGCGCCTTATCCATTGGGCCATGGAGTCGCCACAGCCGTGAGCTTTTTCAACATATATTTATCAAATTGATATATTTAAACGACACCAATCGCCACTCCATTCGCTCCTCTCTACCGAGTCGCAGCTCAGCCCCTTTGTTGGGTCAGATATGCCATTTTCCTCGAAAAGGAAAACAATCCAAAGAAAAGTAAACGTCACTCAGCGAGAAGCGTAAGTTTGAAGTTTTAGCCTTTTTTTGTTTCTTTCTCTTCTTCTCTCTTTATCAACTGAGAAACAAAATGGATTGAAAGTAATCCATTAATATTATATCTCCATATATATTATACCATGAACCAAAAATAAACCCCCAAGAAAAAAAAGAAGGAAAATACCCGATAGTGGTTGTGGACTATGAAATGTGGAATCATCTTGCCCTACTCATTATGTTAAGGTAAAGATTAGATTTTACTGTGGAAATTGAAAATCATTTTGTCAAGTATATACCATACAAATGGGAAAACAAAAGTCTTTGAGGAGTGAAGCAGTTCACTTTGTCTCTGATCTCACCACTGTTTTGCTTAACCCTATTTCGGATAAACCCTCCAAGCCTCCTGCTCATCATGTAAGATTCTCTATGTGTGTTTCTGATTTTGTGAAGATTAGAAAGTTTTTGTTTTATCGTTTGTTTTCGGGTTAGTTGGTTGAAAGATTTGATTCGTTGTGGAATTTTCCATCTTTTTTATGATTGGTTAAAATCCTGGGTTGGATTTGATGGTGGGTTGTTGATTTTATATGGATTTCGCTTTTCATGGCCACACTCTGATTTTAATGTTTATTCCATCAACTAAATAGACCAATTTTTTAAAGCCTTTTTTTCGTTATATTTTACAAGCGCCGTTTACGGGTGTCTTCATTTGTTGTTTCTGTAAAGGAGATGAATAATGTAGGTTTTAATTCTAAATTGAAATGCTTTTTTGGTTATAAATTCGAAATTGTGCCCCAAATTGTTTCCAATACTTTGTGAATGTCTTTGTTTGTTGTTTCTATAAAGGAGCTAACCAGTGTGTGGCGTTCATTCTAAATTGACAAGGTTTTGAGGTTGTGCAGTTTGTAAATGGCAACTTGTCACGGGTGTTTTCTGAATGATTGTTGAATTCTTCTTTCTTAAGTTAAGCTCTTAAGTAAGCTGTTCTAGTTTCAATGATATAAGCTTTGTTTTTGTTAGGACAATGAGAGTGAGGTGGAAAATAGTCAGCTTGAATCAATTACTGAAGAGGATGACGGTGATATAGTTGAAGGACCTGATACGTCTTCCTTTACTGCATTTGTCTATTCTCTGTTATCATCATCAGGATCAGAATATAACTCAAACTCGGATGAGCAAATCAGTAATCAAGAAGAAACGATTGATGCATCGTCTAACACTGTAATGAAAGAGAGTGGTGGAAGGAAAAGCTTGTTTTGTTGGGGTAAAAATTCTCTTAAAGCCCTCTACCATGCTGCTAGACTTCCAGGCTATCGAAACCAGGATGGCAAGGTTGATCCTAAAATGAAAATTAATTCGGAGAATGATACTGAATTTGATGGACCTGAGATGAGGAACGTGCAGCATGTGAAAGAACCTACAGCTCCATTGGAACTTCCAAAAATTTCTGAACCTTCATTACTTCTCACTGATAAAACAAAAAGTTCCCTTTATGCTTCGCTTCCAGGACTTGTTCAAGGGAGGAAATGGATGTTACTCTACAGGTGAAGAAATTTGTTATTCATTAATTGCATTGAAATTGTGGATGTTCTTGTTGTTTGTTATATTGCTGCTATTAAATAATATTAACAATGGTACTTTTTATGCATCTCCTTCTTGTTGTTTGCAGCACGTGGAGGCACGGCATATCACTTTCAACTTTGTATAGAAGGAGCATGCTTTGGCCTGGCCTCAGCTTGCTGGTAATGGTTAATTTGCTTTCTGAACTATTATTTTAAAGGACAAACCATTGAAGTGGTGTATTAATGAGTATTGTACATGCAACATTCTATGGGTCTACAAGTTAAAACTCTTTAAATGTTGGATTTTTGGGTACTTTTGCAATTGTTGAGCTCTTTATATGTTCTTGCATTCAGTACACAACGCAAATGCTCTGCTTATCTTATGGTGTTAATGTTTTTTCAGGTTGTTGGGGACCGAAAAGGTGCTGTATTTGGTGGAATGGTTGAGGCCCCCCTGAAACCGACTAACAGGAGAAAATACCAGGTGGGCCCACATTCATTGTTTGATTTAGTTGATTCATTGTGTATTTACTTTTACTTTACATGTGCCCGTAAACATTTAACTTTGATCAGGGAACAAATAGTACATTTGTTTTCACAAATACGTCTGGTCAGCCAGTTATATATCGTCCCACAGGTACTTCCATCTTGGTTTTCCTGGCAATGAATGTCTGAGTTCTATTCTTATTTCAACATGATAAGGCTTGATTGCTTTACCTGCATTAAATTTATATTTCTTTCCATAGATAACAATGTTAAAATTTGGTTTGATTTTTACCGTGGTTGACCATTCTTATCCAAGAATATGTTCTTTTGAAATTCATTAAAGCGCGCACTTTTGCTTGGATGTTTTAGTGGTAACAATGAAAATAGAAAATTTATAGCAAGTGCATTACACTGACCATTCTTATCCAAGAATCTGTTCTTTTGAAATTCATTAAAGCGTGCACTTTTGCTTGGATGTTTTAGTGGTAACAATGCAAATAGAAAATTTATAGCAATTGCATTGATCAGTTTATGGTAGTAGCCTAAATTACACCATCCATTAACAATTTGAACATGACATGTACAAACAAGAATCGGATCAAAATATTTTTCTTCCAATGTAAATATTTGGTATATAACTAAGGTATTCTGAGCAGGAGTAAATCACTATTTCACTCTGTGCTCAATCGACTTCCTGGCAATTGGTGGGGGTGGCCACTTTGCATTGTATCTGGATAGTGATTTGTAAGATTTCGATCCCTGCTTATTCTTTTTTCCATCAAATTTAGGTTTACAATTTGCTGAGCAATACTAAATAAATATTTTCATTTCCAAACCATCACAAATTTTTGCAATCATTTCTAATACTTCTAAATTGTACTTTAAGATTGAATGGGTCCAGTTCAGTGTCAGAAACATATGGAAATCCTTGTCTTGCATACTCTGAAGACTTTGAAGTAAAAGAAGTAGAGGTATGTCGAAGGAGCTACCACTCTTACTTGTCCATGCTTTCTCCCAGTCTCTCTCGTACGCATACACAATCACATACCAGAATATTTACATATATCATATCATTTCTGTGCCTAGTTTACTCCTAAGTTACGAGCATATATGAATTTAGGTCATAAGATCTTATTAATTTACGTGTCAACAATGTTCCTCCTATATGCAGTTATGGGGTTTTGTACATACTTCAAAGTATGACGAAATACTTGCTTTAAGCAGAACAGAGATGCCAGGAATTTGCCGGTGGTGAATGTGGTCATCTGATCACTGCACAAGCAATTAATTTCTGGTTGATACAATTGGGATATACCGTATGCTGACCTACTTAACGACCGGGTATTTTTGTTGTAGATGTTGCACTTATGTACATATAGAAAGCACTTTTGCAGTTTTAGAAAGCACTTATGTACATATACAAGTCCCATTTCTGTACATATAGAAACCACTTTTGCAGTTTTGCTTGACGGCTTTGGCTTTCGAGTGATGTTATATGATGATGGTTAATAAGATTAATTGACGGAGCTAGTTTATGATTATGAACTACGCTTAATGATTTCTCAGTTTTGAATGAGAAGATTCAGAATTTGCAGGGTGCTTGTGAAACCTGGTAGTTTATGAAAGCACTTAGCGTCTAATATTAGAGTTGAAGTTGAAGGGCATCAACAAAACAAGGCCCATTATTGTAAATTGAGCGCGGAATCCATTCAGCATTATGCAGTTTATTATCGGAACAATGTATGTACTATAAATGGGGATGGAAGCTTTTTAGAAATACAATGAACTTCCGATCGTTTTTTATCAGATTTATGATTGCAAGGAAGGTACATGCATGCATTCAACTCTAAAAAATTGATATGTTTTCTTCTACATTCTTTTGCATTGAAAATAATACATTTGATTTTGAGATTGTCAACTATTATCATCAATTTAAAAGCTCAAGATGAAACATGGAGATTGCAGGATCAAGGGCGACTGACAAGTGGCAAGTCGTAATTATAAGATCAGAGAAAAGAGAAAGAATAAAAGAAAGAGAAAAACAGAGCTCATTCGATAACAAGATTACCCATGAAATGTTAAATGCTTAACAGGACAAGAAAATCTAGTGAAAACAACCAAGAATAAGAAACTTAAGCGGTTCTGCTTTACACACACACACACACACATATATATATATATATATAACAGCTCTTCGACGCCTGTAATGATGCAGTATTGCAGAAGTATATCCACATATGCCCGGATCATCTGTCATAACAGAAAAATAAGTCAACCATATAAGATTCAGTATTTAAAGAATCCTTTCACATGAGGTTTAACATTTTTGGGGTTAAAAGTTCAATGACATGCTGTCCGAGTAAAGTGGACCTATGCTAGATACATGTGCCAAATTTGTTATCTAAATTCCAATCAGGGGTGTTAAACTATTTCGGACCAATGGTGTTCCAACGAGCATGTCAAATGCTCGAATTTTGCTTAACAGTAACATAACAAAGTATACAGAACTGTAACTAAAATGCCAATTAATTCTGAGTACCTTAACTGTTAGCGATGAACCCTAGCATTGCTATCATGCCACAGATAAAAGCTGGAAAGTCAATCAAATAACAGTTGCTGTCTTTTCTATGCTCTCTTGTAGTTTCTGAGGAGATCACATTGGCAGCTTGGAGTTCACAATTTCCTCATATGCAGCCGCATGCACACCAAGGGCAGCACGACCCGATGGGTCAAGATTTTTAGACCATGCAGCATCCCATTCGACTGCCTTTGCGGTACTGCAAGCTACACTAGGACCTCCAGGAACCGTTGACCTTGCAGCATTCTACTCAGAAACGGCAAATTAATTGAATAGGGGAAAAAATTCCTATAGAAGATGATGTAGAACCTATGGACCATTATTAATTTTAGGCACAATGTCTCACCTTTGGGAAGAATTTCTCGAAGATAGTTCTGTAGTAGTATGCTTCTTTCGTGGTAGGTATATTTTCAGGGTAAACAAAGCTTGCATTCATCAACATTGAATCTGTAACCTGGCCAATATAATCAGAAATAAGAAATGTTCGAAGCAGAAAAAAACTAGCACATTCTTCTGTGTTTTTGCCCTTATGACTAAAACATGACAAGTTGAGCATAAGTCAAATCTTTTGAAATGTTAAGATAGTGACATACTTGACTGTTTGCATGATCCCTCAGGCCATCAATCCAGCTATACCCAACTCCATCGCTGAACTGTTCCTTTTGCCTGTATAATATATGCTTTTCAAAGAATACAGAAGGAGAGACAACAAATTCAGAAATCTTTGAACGAAAATTTGCGCGAGGAACTGAAAACGGATTTCAAAAGCAAAAACAAAGTGCATTTAACTTGATCAGCTCAATGATAAAAAATATTCAAAAGAGACAAACCTTTGGCAAATATGGTTTCTCAGCATCATCAAACGCATTACGTAAGATCCACTTCTCAATCCTTCCGAGATCAGGCCTGACCTGTAAGTAGTAAGCAGGTAAGTCTTATGCTATCACACTCTTCTCCTTTAGGGAAGAAAAATAATGAAGTAATTCCTTTTCCTTCGACTGTAAGCTAACGACTCAAATGAGATATCAGCTCATAGCATACAATACGCCTGAGATTTTATACAGTTCAACAAGAAGGAATAAAACATAGAAACAGAGGTCAAGAATTTGAATACCATTTTCCATTCTGGATCAATATTCATTGCAGTGTTGATAAACTCTTTATCCAAGAAGGGTACACGAGCTTCAACACCCCATGCAGAAGTTGACTTATTTGCTCTCAAACAATCATATAGATGAAGAGCTTTTATCTGTTGGATTACCAAAGCAAGCCATTGGAGCATCAGAAATAATAGAATAAATCAAGTAGTATAATGACCATTGTACCTTTCGACATGTTTCTTGGTGAAATTCCTCCTTGTTAGGTGCCTTATGGAAATACAAATAACCTCCAAAGATTTCATCCGAACCTTCCCCGGATATAACCATTTTCACTCCTAAAGATTTGATTTTTCGAGACATAAGAAACATTGGAGTGCTAGCTCTAATAGTGGTCACATCATATGTTTCAATATGATAAATGACTTCCTCAAGAGCATCTATGCCTTCCTGATATGGAAATTAAAGGTAAGCACCAATTTTCGAGCGCTGAGGATGTATACAGTAGATTCAATTTCCTGCTTTTGCAACCAAAACAAAAGATTACCTGAACAGTGAAGTGAAATTCATGGTGACGAGTTCCAAGATAATCTGCTACCTCTCTGGCGGCTTTTAAATCTGGGGAGCCCTGAATTACAAAATGTGAAAGTAAATTAACTGGAAAAGAATTCAGTTATAAAACTCATAGATTATCCTGGAGAGAGAGAGCAAGATAAATGACAACCAGGATAAACTCTAGTCAAGACGTCAGAGATCATGTCAAATTCGCTTCCCATGTTGTAAGAGGTTAAAACTACCCATGTCAATCTATGGACATGGCAAATTACTAAACATCTACAAAATCATTTACTATTATGAACAACTACTATTATGATAATATTTAAAGCCATTAAATATGAGTCTACAACATCAAGCAGGTTTTATTCTGAGTTTGGAACCCCCTTACAGTATAGTCATATGAAAATGAAAAGCAATATTACTAGAACTTCACTTTTGAGTAATTATCTGAAATTTTAAAAATTTGGCATCTCCTAGTAAAGCATCAACTAGCAAACAGCTGTTATGTGCTTAAGCTAAGTTTCACAACAAGACTTTGACATCCAAGTTCTTGTTACTGGTTACATGTGCAACAATAATGGCTGCACGCTTCTTGATTGAATTTTTAACATTTTACCAATCAAAAGAACGTACACAAACTTGATATAGCAAAGAGATTAAAAAGAAGCATTCAGAGAATCAATGCAATTTTAGGCCCGTAGTAGTAGGAACACTTCTAACCTGTTTGCACGGCACACAGAAAAACCGTATATGCCTGAATATTTGGTTTGACCAGTGTTTGCTAGTGTAGAAGAAAAAGAGTTATTGCAGTGTATACAGAAAGCAAACATTCAGTATAACATATAGAAAGAGATCGGAAAAAAAAAAAGATTTCATTAAGTTGGTCAAGTAACTGAGACAATTGTGATAACAAGAAAGTGTGACGTAATTGTATTGTCCTGGCAGTTTGTATGGAAAAGCAATCAAACTGACACAAGGTGAGAACAAACATCACAAATGTCACATGAAAGTAAGAATTCAGACCTTCAAACCTATACAAAAGGTATGCAACTGTGATCCCCACTGGCAAGCAACTTCCGATTCAGCTAAGTAGCGGGATGCCAAGGCAGCAACAAGGGATGAATCCAGTCCTCCAGACAACAGCACACCAAATGGTACATCTGTCATAAGTCTCTTAATCACAGCCTGGAAAGGATTAATACAGAAATAAGTAAGCAATTATCAATGAAATGGAAAATCCAAAAGGTATTTATTATTTCACCAGAACAGGAAATGATAAATCTTAATAGTGAACAAAGTGCTTTACACCAAGTACTTCTATTCCCTTTCCTGTCCCCTTTTCTCTGAATATGTCTCTCCAATCAAATGGATTTCAATACAAACGAAAAAAAATGCACTAAGAGCCCCAAAACAAGAATATATTTAAAAATACAAATAGAAGAGTGGAGAGCATGCCTTCTCAAAAGCCTGACGTAAGAGCAAGGGATCATATGGAATAGAAGGTATCTGCTCTGAAAACCATGGTGGGTTGTACCACCTTCTAAGTGCTCCTGCAAACATTTTGAACAAAGGCATTTATAGAAGAGATGCATGCGTCATCATAAAAAATTCAAGAAAATGTAAAATAGTTTACGGAAAATAAAGCATCTCTCCTTCTCCTTTTCTTTAAATTATTCCCATATATCACAATACTTTATTGGATGGGGTTAGTGATTTTGCACTTTTCTAAGTACTGTGAGTATTCTATCTTCACAACTCCACAAGACATTGTAAATACTGTAATATTCCAAAGGTAATATGAGAACCAACAATGTTTCTCTCTACCATGACCTCAATATAAAGTTAACAGTTAGGACTATGATGCAGTAGAAGACTCACAATTGACTTGAACAAGAAAAACATCATAACTATTAAATATTCCCAAATTACGATTTCCAAACCTTGTTTGCTAGAATAAATATGCCCTGGAGGGAAAGCAATGAATCGCTCACAATCATCACTCAAAGCTTTCATTTCCGAAGCAAACCATACCGATCCTGCAGAACAATAAGCAATTAAATAAATCAGAAAGTATACATCTCTTATAACAAGAAGACATAAAATGAAGTGGACAATTGTGAGCCAAATGTGAAATAAAAAATTGAAGTCAAACTTGAGATGACCTGACATCAAAACCTAAAGGAGAATCTGCTTAGAAGCAAAATAGTTGAAGTTTAGATCTACCTAATATTGACCAACAGATGAAAAGCAATGCAGATTGGTTATCAACTTTGGAAGTTAATAACAATTTTCAAAACAAAAAAAAGGTAAAGTTTATCTCCTGAAATATCTTCCTGGAGTAGTAACTATAAAATGTGAGCCAAGGATATCAAAAGGGGGAAAAGGGGTTTCCATACCATCAAGGCCCCAGCCTATATAAAGTGGGGTGATACCAATGGCATCCCGAGCTGCAATGAAGCTTTTATCTCTAGTGTCAAGAAGAACGAAAGAAAACATGCCGTCCAACATGTCAACAAATTCTTCCCCATGTTCTTCGTACTGACAAAAATATACAGTTATTGGAATAAATAAACTGAAGACGGATAACATTTCAGATAAATGGACCTAAAGATGCAGTTACTTTTGAAATCTAGCAAAGCCACTAATTCAGAATGAAAAAAGATTTAGAAGAAAAAGAAACGGAGTACAACATTACAATGCCAAAGCTATTCACATAGACACAATGAAAACAACGCACAGATTATTACACTAAGTTTCATATACGTACAAGATGGGCAATCACTTCACAATCACTTCCGGTTCGGAATTGATGATCCTTCAGCTGTTCTCTCAATTGTTTGTAGTTATATATCTCCCCATTGACCTATATGAAAAGAATCCATCAACCTAAAATGGAACTAAGTCCGGATATCAGTACTAGTTAGTATCATTTCAAGGAAGATCTCAATTAATTTAATATCTCAGCGGAAGACGTATGCATGTATATTTATAGATAAATGCATTTGTATATAAATATAATCAGTGATTATCCTCAGATATTCCTAAATTCTATTCATGAATCATAACTGATCATATCAAAATATGATGCATAAATAAGTTACCGTGACAACAACTGTCTTGTCTTCATTGTAAAGTGGCTGATCTCCAGAAGTAGGGTCTATAATAGCCAATCGCTGGTGAGCGAGATAACAATTCCCATGGCAATGCAATCCACTCCAATCAGGACCTCGGTGACGCAACCTACACTTTCAAACCAATAAAATCATAATCACAGCTACTAACACACCATGATTTTATCACTACAAAACTTAACTCTGATTGAATCATGAAACAACCAACAACTCATATGCTCAAGGCCAAGAATATACAATTTAATATAATTCTTAAGTTTTCAAAACAATTTTGGTTGGATGTTTTCTAAAAACTGTTTTCGAACGCAATCCTTGAAAAAGTAAAACCTGATAACAATCAAAAAAATCATTTTTGCCATGCTCTGTGACATTCTGTAACTGCATTATTTTCAAAAATCCAAATTGTATCTTATCCTTTTCGAGAATTTCTTTTGATCTCAAACTAAACACACCCAAAAAAAAAAAAAAAACAATTGAAGACTTCACAATTCTCGTTTTCAAAACCGCATAGAGCCGAAACCAAAATCATTTTTTTCTATTTAGTAAACCCATTTACCATTTCCAAGCAGTGAATAAGTAAAACAAAAATCTTCGGAGGAAATGAAAATCAATCCAATCAACAAGCCCATAGAGCAATGCAACCAACACAAACAAAATGAATTATTTTGATCCCCATTTTTAAAAACAAAAAGCAGAAAATAAACTAAAATTAATTAAAACGAATAAAAAATGAAAACACCTTCGAGAGAGCTCGATGATACGTGAACGTTTAGCTTGGGAGTTGTCAATGCAACCGAAGACAGCTAGAATTCCACACATGGTCGCTCTTCCTTCTCCTTCTTCCTTCTTCTTCCTTCAACCTTCTTCCTTTCTGTAACAGCAATCTGAGAAGAAAGAGCTCGAGAAATGAGACTGGCTGCTGGCTGCTGGCTGATGAAGCAGCTTATTAGGATGGATTTATACTGACCGCTTTAATCCCTGCTGTTGATCATTCAAAAGATTCCAACTTTTTTTCACTGTTTGTTGATTGTGAAAACTTTCGTTTTAGTCCCTAAATTTTTATAAAATTATACTGGAAGAGAATGTTTTGACATCTATAGCAAATGTATCATTAATATTTTATTTTTATTTCAATTTAATTCCTACAATAATATCCTTAAAAGGAAATTTCATAAAAGGATTGACATTCCCTGATTCCCATCTTGTAAGCATATTCAACTCTAAATTATTTAATAAAATAATGCAATTTTTTATATTTCAATTATCATACCCTAATTATTTTATACTTGTTACACTTTAATTCCTAGTTAATTTCACTTAATTTTAACTTCGGATAA
The DNA here is from genome assembly GCA_035590515.1 of Trichilia minutiflora. Classification (NCBI taxonomy): domain Eukaryota; kingdom Viridiplantae; phylum Streptophyta; class Magnoliopsida; order Sapindales; family Meliaceae; genus Trichilia; species Trichilia minutiflora. The sequence continues at coordinate 3,175,867 of JAVXUL010000020.1, forward strand.
TATATAAGAGTGACAATTTGGGTTATTACACGATTATTCAACACGAATTCGATATAATTAAATGGATTCGGATTTGAAAATTTTGACACGAATAATAATCGACTCGTATTCGTGTCACACGATTAATAATATTGTCGGATTCAGATTTGACCTTTTGAATTCGTTTATTCGTTTAAAATATGATTAAGACACGATTAAAACACAATTAATTAAATGAATAATCATGTTTAAATAAATAATTATGTATAAATGAATAATTATTTAATATAGTAATTTTATTTATTTATATTTGATATTTAATTTATATTTAAATAAATAATTAGTTAAATAGGATAAACTTTATATTAATTAATTAAATTAATTAAATAGATTGAATCAAGTTAATGATCCAATCATATCATGTTATATGGCCTATTTAAAAAATAAATAATACGATTAATAAATGGATGACACGATTGTTAAATGAATGGTACGATTAATTAATGGATCGTATTTGGATTGAGGATTCTTGATACGATTAATAAATAGATCGTATTCGGATTGACACAAAAAAAATAATATAAATTTATTGATACGATACGAATATAATACGTTTATCCGAATTGACACCCTTAGATTTGATTAAAATAGATAATATTATTGATTTAGCCCATCAGCTTTCACTAGGCTCATCCCCAACCTCATCATCAGTTAATGGATTATATATATGAGATTGAAACCAATATATCAATAAGATTTTGGGGATGGTTTAAATTCATTACCAAGAACAAAAACGTGAAATCTTCAAAAGTTGAGCTCATCTATCATCAATTATAAGGTTATATATGTAGAATTATAACCAATATATCAATGAAACCTTTTAGGATGGTTTTGGATCCATTATCAAGAACAAAATCTTGAAATCTTAAGAATTGGGTCAAAGCATTGATAGTGGTAGACTAATTCATTAGCTTTTCATTGTATTAGGGAGAATTAGCTATAATATCATATAATAACACCTTATCTAACACTGTCAATATTATTATTCGCTTTGATCTAATTTGTTTTGATCTAATTCTCGAAGTCTCACTGTTTGTTCTTAGTAATTGACCCAAATCCATTTTAAAATATCTTGTTGATATATTGGTTTTATCTCTCTCTATATATAACCCGATAGTTTTTTCTCCCATTCTGACATAGAATTTAATCTTGTTCTTATAGCAATTCTAAAATCTATCAAGAACTATTCTTTACTTAAATATTTTCTTTCCGACGTTATTTTCATCCCTCAAAAACTGAGATATTATGTATAAATTATATGATCTTATTATTTTATTTTTATATATTTAATTTTTTTATTCTTATAAATTTTGAGATTATTAATTTTCTTTTCTAGATATACTCTTTAAAGGATTAAATTATAATTGCTTTTAGTAATTTGTTTTTATTACTTATCTATTTTGAATTGCCTTATTCTTAAAAATTCAAACAAATTTATTTTTTATTTAAATAAAAATATTATTAAAACTTTTTTTTAAATTATAATGAATTAGATCAGATTTTTGTTTTTTTAGGTTGGATCAAGATCGACTTAATAAATTAAAAAATAATAAATTATTAAAAAAAATGAACTATTTACATCCTAAAATTTATTCTGAATACTTTTTTATTTACACACAAAATTAAAAATTTACATTGTAATTTTTAAATTTATTTTTTATAAAAGATAATTTTCAAATTATAAAAGATAACCTTTTTAAAATCAATATTATAGAAATTTTTTTTGGAATGTTCGGATATTCCTAAACATTGATTTTTCAAATTATAAAAGATAGCCTTTTTAAAATCAATATTATAGAATTTTTTTTTTAAATGTTCGGATACTCCTAAACATTGATTTTTTTCCCCATATGTTGATTAATAAAAATTTATGATAAATTAATTTTAACATTAAAGAAAAAATCTAGAATTTTAAATAAAAAATTATAAGTAAGTGTATTCAATGAGTGCTAAGAGTAATATTATTTATATATTTAAGTTAGATTATCTTTAATACAGATTTATATTAAGAATATTTTTATAATAATTTTTTTATTAAAATATGTATTTAAAATAAATTTTAGGATGAAATAGAATTAAAAAAAATTATAAATAGATGGATGATATCATTAAAAGAGTGAAAATATATATTTTTTCATTATCATTGTTTTCTAAAAGCTAAAAACTATAGTTTGGTTTTAGATTTGGGATGTCTTCTATATATATATATATATATATATTACGTCTCAACACAAGAATTTTTTTGATCATACAAGCAATAATACATAATAAGCGGACCATTTTATATTATTATGAAGTTTAATAATTAAAACGGAGGATAAAAGTAAGTGGAAATTTCACGGATTTATTGTTATGTTTATCTCATTTTTCGTATATGAATAAAGATGCTCTATTTATTATCGTTATTTTCTTTTTTTTTCAATAATTATGACAATATATGTCTTTTTTGAGCCATCTCTTATATTTAACATGATTTTCAAATGCATAATATATAATAAAATCATTTAAATCTTAATCACCGCCGTGGATGTAGTTTGATATTTATGAATTAAATTTAGAATGTATGATTTGAATATATATTCTAAATTTAATTTTAATCGATTATTTATAATTTAAATAAGATGTATATTTAATTAGTATCTTTTTAAAAATTAATTAGATAAAATTTATTTATTAAGATAAAGTTTAAATATTTTAAATTATTTAAAAAAATTTAATATTAAGAATATTAAAAATATCTTGCAGGAGCTTGATCCTCTTTTTTCATGGGAGAATGTTTCAGATGCGTTGAATTGGGACAACATTTGTTAGATGTAATCTTTTAAGTGAATCCATTATCCATTTGATCAATAAATTATGTAAAAGAAATTAATTAAAAAGATCAAAAAGTTAAAATGTATAAAGTTTCAAACTCAAAACTTCAATCAATTATGTATGTTTGATTATAATTTGAGTTAACATTAAATATAAATATTTAAATAAATTTATTTGATTATAATTTTAAAATTATCCTTATTTTTATTTAATGTTAATTGAATGAGTTGAGTTTGGTTGAATTAAACTTATATTTAATGATTTTGAATTAAACTTAAACTTAATAGAGATAAAATTTGTAATAAATCAATTATTAATAATATTCTCAATAAAATTTGTACCTTTAATAAGTATTATTAAAAGAGATGAATTTGTCGTTTGTAATTCATTATCAACATGTGCAAAGCTATCTTCTTGCCTTTTTTTTTGAATTGGAAGATGGCAATTTCATTTAATAGACTATAATTTATTATTAATTCATGAAAATGTGGTCCATGGTTTCAAATCATGTTTCCATCTTGTCATTAAATGACGTTTGAATCCTTAGTGGGTGACACGTGTACCCAAGACTATAAGCTAAGTTTGAAGAAGAAAATGCCAAATAATTATTTAATCAATTATTAAATAATTATAAGTAATTCAAAGATCCATTCTCCTTAAGACTATTTGTTTTCTTACAAGATAAGCAAAATAGGAAAAAACAAACAAACACAAGGTTAAGGAACTTTCTCAATTATTTAAATATTTTTACAACCTGCTAGAATTTATTTTCAGTCTTAAATAAAATTAATTTTTTAATAAGAAGAAAAATCAAAATTTTATTTATATTTTATTGAGAAAATTAGTGATGATGGGAGTTATTTGGATACAACTGTTTTCTTATAAGGTAAGCAAAACTCAGTAGTATTATGAACGCTACCTAAGTTAAGAGAGCTATCGCTATCACTTGAGATGTTAATATTAAAATATAATTTCGAATTTTTAATAATTTTGCATTGAAAAATTACCTACGGAACAACGAAATCAATTAATATTGATAGATAATTCCTCGTTTAAAGAGAAAATTTTCACTTGGATCAAATAATTTGATTGAAAATCTTGAAACGCTGTAAGTTTGAATGATGTATGCATGGGCTTGTTTTTCTAAATTGCAACGATCCGTGGGCTTGTTTCAGTGGGCCTTCCCTCGTGTTCACAAGGCATGCCGGGTCCATCCCTAATAAATTTACTATTCCATATCAACCTGGTTACCAACCCGATGCAGCAATCCACTTCCAATAAATACAAAAAAGAATAAAGTTACTATATTTAGAATTTAGATAACTAAATTTATATTTTTATGTTTATTTTTGAAGAAAGAGACTCAATTTTTTAAAATAAATGAATTATAATTTTTATTTATAAATATATAAAAATTTAAGGACCTAAATATTATTATCCAAAAATAGTTTTAAAAACTAGCAAAAGTTGAACAATTAAGCTGGGTGGCTGACGCATGGTTTCCCTCTTTAGTTATTATGTTTGATTCTCGAGTCTCAAGCCACAAGCTTCAAACGATTATCACCCAATTTAACGAAGGCAATCCAATTTGTGGAAAGAGAAAAATATGATCGCAGGTTTATCCCGGTCTTTTTCCGTGTGCGTTAGAATATCAACTGTTCGATGAATTTCCCCAAAGAAATATTGACGCCTTACATGATTGATTTTTTTTTTTTTTGAGTTCTCAACTTTAATGCATATTCTTTATTAACAGGAATGAATACTGGTGGTCATTTTCAGCCCAATTTTGTTTCGCTGCACAGCAGGCAAATCCAAGGTGATTTAACTTTAGACTTCTTGTCATTTTAACATGATACTGTTTTCTTTTTTTCCAGGCTTAATAGAAAATCAAATGGCTTTTTAACATGACATTGATTACAAGTAAAATGTAACATTTTTCTAATGCAACAAATTGTTGTGTACATTTATATTTACAGGTCCTAGGGAAGTGAAAAAACTTTGTTTCTTAGGAAACAGGTCATTTGAGAGGACTAAGATTACTTGTTGTTCCATTTTGGATGACAAATATCCTTGTGCCAATGAACAACGTGAAAAGAATTTGCCTTTAGTTAAGATGTGTGGAATTACATCTGCCAAAGATGCAGTTATGGCTGCAGAAGCTGGTGCTAATTTCATTGGAATAATCCTTTGGCCCAAATCAAAACGTTCAGTGTCACTTTCTGTTGCAAAAGAGATTTCAAAAGTTGCAAGAGAATGTGGAGCAGAGCCAGTTGGGGTGTTTGTGGATGATGATGCAGATACCATTGGAAGAGCTTCGGATTCAGCAAACCTTGAATTTGTGCAGGTTTACTTATATACTTCTCTTTTTGATTATAATGAATATGGCATTGTGTAATTACTTGAAGTTGTTATGCATTGAGATTGTGCAGCTGCATGGAGATGGTTCTCGAGCTGCATTTCCAGCTTTGGTGCAAGAAAACAGAATTATATATGTGCTTCATGTGAATGAAAATGAGAACCTACTAAATCATATTTCTGAAGAAGATTGTTCTCTAGTTGATTGGGTTCTTGTAGACAGTGCAAAGGGTGGCAGGTAAAATGCAATCTCGTCTCATACTGTTTTTGTTCCTGTTCCCGAAGTTCCGTTTGTAGGAATTTCTTTTGATACTTTTGCAGCGGCAAAGGATTTAATTGGGCAAAATTTTCCTTACCACCAATTAGAAGCAAACATGGATGGCTCTTGGCAGGGGGAATCAACCCTAAAAATGTTCGTGAAGCTCTCTCTACCCTGAAACCTAACGGACTTGATGTGAGTAGTGGAATTTGTGCCTCAGATGGTATTCAGAAGGATCCATTGCAAATATCTTATTTCATGAGTGCAGTACGTTCTATGCCCTATTGATTGAACATGAGAAAAGGAATTAGCATAAGCCAATGTCTATCGAAAGATGATCTGATAGCTATAGATGACATGATATTATTATTTTGGTGTACCTTATTGAAATTTGTTTGTTTAGGATCAAAAAAATTGTTTCGTGCATTGCTTCTTATGAGAGTTCTTAATAGAGGAAATAATGGAGGGGGTCCAAATTTCTTTTGCTCCCGTGGTGTTTCTTGAACATGGGTTTAGCTTAGCTGCTTCTATCTGTAAGATTCATTTTAGAATGAATAGAAAACCGAATCAGTGGGGAATTCCAAACCAAGCCAAATGAATTTGTGAAAAAAACTTATATTAATTAACTGTATCACCAAAGTCTACATCAACTTTGCTAGTTCAAGTCTTCAAGATGCTATTTGACAGCTTTAAGGGACACCCTACAGGAGAGTTGGCAAGAGCAGAAGGTTTTCTAAATTCCTTCAAGAATGCATGCACAGACACAAATGCGATGGAGGAAAACAAAAGATTCTATTAATACCGCCGCCTGGAAATCAGCTCAAGTTGAATGTGAACACAGCAATTGATAGGCAAAGTTAGTGGACTTGCTCCGGGGCAGTTGTAAAAAACTCCCGGGTGAAAATCATCTTAGCAATGATTCAGAAGTTGAAATACAAGGGAGAGGTGGAACAAAGCAGAGGCTGAGGCTATGCTTTTTGGACCTAGAAGCGGCATTAACACCTAGCATAATTGAAACTGATTCTCTGAATGTGGCAAATTTGGGAACTACGCATAGTTTGAAAGAAATTTGTTGGGTGATTTCAGACATCAAACAAATTTTAAATGCATCAGAAAAACATTGTGGTAAACCATGTTTCCAGAATTAACAATATTGCGTCTCCTAACTTGGCAAAATATGATTAAGGAAGTCAGACCCTTTTAATCTGGTTGGAAGATGTAGAAACAGAAATTGCTCATTTTTGTTATTTCTTAGTTTTAATGGGATTACAGTTTAAAAGGTCACAAAAAATAAAATAAAATAAAATAAAAATGGCAAGTTTAAACTCCGGCATCCTTATATGTATAGCATAATTACCATCCATAGCCCTACTTGAAAACTAATAACACTCACGGTGTAAAAGTTACAAAATACTTGTCAATTATGAGAGTTTGGTATCTGATTATTTGCCGAAAAAATTCCAATGCCATGAAAAGTCATAATTAAAACATCCATAGTCTCGAGAAAACCTCAAGCTTTTTCTTGACTCTTCAACAAGTCGTCCAACACTGTATAAATAGATTCTTAGAAACTCAACAACTAAAAATACCTCGAACTTTTCCTGGCGTCCAGCAAGTTTGTCCCTTGATTGTGCAGCTGCGAAAGACGCATCCTGGGACCAATGATCATATCAGAAAATAGAATGCAGAAAGTGAAAGCATTAACCAATTACACATTTAAAATTACCCCGGCTTGGCCTTCTTACATTTAGGCTTAATTTCCTCGACTATTCTAGCTCGCGGTTTTGATCAGTAGACAGTAGTAGCACCGTCAAATAATCTTTCCCTCTCCGTTTCTTGCCTCAAAAACAACTCTACCCAAGTATGGAGAAATTTCTGAAACAAGTACCTTATCATGAAGATGAGCCAAAGATTCTGGAATTCTGAAACAAGGAAAATATTCATGTGAAATTAAAAGGAGCTTCAACTTGCAAAGAAAGCTGTAACGAGGAATTTGGAAGGGAAAGAGACCTGATATCATTTTCCCAGGCCAACAGTGATATGACAGCAAATTCACTCTCATTGTACTTCCTAAAATAGTGTGAAAAATACATACTAAATAATATAACTCAAAGTTACAACTTTGGCTTTTGAGGTATAAAACTGATTGATGAGCGATAATGCATACAGATACACAAAGGACAAAGCAGAGAAAGATGTGCTGAAAAATTATAGCAGTTTTCCTATATTAAAGAAACCTGCATACGAAAACTTCAGCTTGTTTATCACGTAAAACTAACACTCAATTAAGTTTGTAATAATTTTGGAAATTCATCAAGAACCAATTTGAGTGTAAACTCCAATTCCAGAAATCCTAAAATTCAAAATATTTCTATATTTTGTGAGAGAAAGTTCTAAAGACATTTTAAGATTAGAGTCCTATATATAATATATATATATATATATAATAAATTAAGGTTTAAGAAATGACAAACATATCCAAAATAAATGAACAATAAAAATATGTTTGAAAGGATAAAACTATAGCACATCGTAATAAGGCATTCGGACGACTAGATTTCATGAGACCTTGGAAAAATTCTACACCTCAAGTTAGTTAATCTAAAAGGGAGATTTGGTCAACTGACACATAAACTCGATCTATCGTTATTGTGGCTGACTTTGTGACTGAAATTAAAATGCTCTCAAGAAAATTCTGTGATCAATTTCGATTGACCGAAACTGGTAACTAGATCGATCGAATCTTCATTTTTAGCCCATCTCTGCCTCTTCCAAGCTCCTGTGTCTTGTCATTTCCCTGTGGCTTCTTCTGGTCTTTCCAGATCAACTAAGCATGATCAGTCTCTCCTATTTTAAAAAAACTTACCCTTGAGCTTGTAAGGTTCAGGTACGTCTTCTCCTCTAAATCAAATATGAAATAAGTGAGCCACGTCGAAAATGTGAGAAATGCACGTAGACTCGAGAAGGTCAATCGAAGGTCAATCAAATAGACATTGTCATTGATCTGTCTCTGTACCTTGTAGGCTCCCACTGGGAATATCTCATTCGGTAAAAAAACCATTACCATATCATCTAAATGTTGGGCCCTCCGTTGATTGTCGATAGCCTCCTTATATTATCACTTTTGATGATATATGTATTTTTGATAATGAACAATATATTTTAATTAATTAGATTAAAATTATTGAAATAAATAAATGAATTAATATTATCATATCCTAATTAAATTAGGATGTATGATATGTTAATATCATCATTTATTTTTTTATGAATTATCTATTGATATATTTTAAATATACTATCACGAACTCTTTTATATGGTTTTTATTTAATTATCGCATCATAATCCGTGGATTCTATATATAATGATCGCCACAGACTTGTAGAGTGTATTCAATCACATAGAATACAATCTGTAAGCCTGTGAGGTATTTATAAAATCTGTTTTTTGTTTTGTTTTTTTTTCAAAATATTTCACACAGCACTTTCAAGTAATCTACCCATACACCCAAACTCTAATTCAATATAGCAAAATCACAAACACTTAAAATATACATATGCACATTAGTCAATAAAAATACTCATCTAAATAAAATCTGTAGGGATCAATCTATCCCACAAGTAAATCAAACATTTATTACAAATTCATTTGTCATTCATAAAATTTTCATAAATAAGAGAAAATCCAAAATGACCACCAGTGGACTAAGGACCCTTCAGGGTGAGTCGACATGGCTATACCTAAGCTTTCAAATCCTGGAGCGATCACCACTAGCACTAAAGCTCAACCTATCGCTTGCCCTAAAACTAGAAGGTGAGGGGGGTGAGTATACAAAAGTATACTCCGTGAGTGAACAATAATAAACATAAGGAAATAGCATTTAGTGAGCACAGACAAATATATTTCAAATCATTTAATTGAAAACAATTTTTCAAACGAACTTCCAAACACATTTACAAAATCTGTGGGTTGGCTATGTTTCTCGGCGAACACCCTGGCCTTGGGCATTTCGAGATCCGTCAGTGGTTTTGTATGCAAAAAAACATGCTTTTTTATGAAAATAACTTTAAATACAAGAATTGAAATATGCATGGTTCTTCTAGAAAATGTGCCCAACACTAACGTTTACCTCGAGCAGTCACGGGGTGACATCTATGACTAACCCGATGAGACTCATAGGTAAACATATCCCATCATCATCACAATACCACTACAAACACATAAAAGTCCACCTATGCAGCCTCCACTCATCTAGGTGACATCTCTCCCAGGTCAACCCTAGGCTATCACATAACACTCACCTGGGGTCCACATCCCAGTGAACTCTCCCCCCAAGTTACCACCCTGTAGCTATAGTAAATAACCGGCTCACAAGGTCATTATCACCAATGCACATA
>JAVXUL010000020.1:3195705-3220362 GCA_035590515.1 Trichilia minutiflora
ATTTTCATCAATTCTAGCCTAGGGTTTGTGAGAGAAAAACTTACATTTATGCATGATTTAGGCCATAGAACCTTCACCAGTTACTCAATTTTTAATTAAATATATCCCAAGGATTCTTTTAGCAACTCTCACACCTTTTATCTCAAACTCAGAATTTAATTTTTCCTTTAACTCATTAAACCTGTCCTTATTTTTATTTGCTAATAGCATATCATCAACATATATTAGCAAATACACTATGTCTTCAAGACTTGTTCCTTGGTAATACATGCAGTGGTCATATTCAATCTTAACATATCCTAATATCTTTATGAATTCATTAAATCTTAAGGTCCACTGCCTAAAAGATTGCTTTAATTCATACAATAACTTTCTTAACAAATACACTAACTTCTTTGAGTTTTCTTCAACAAAACCTTGAGTTTGCTTCATCAATATTTCTTCTTATAGATTTCCATGTAAGAAAGCTATTTTTACATCCATTTGCTTCAATCCTAGAACAAATGTAGCTACCACAGACAGTAACAATCTTATAGAAACATAGTTCACCATTAGTGAAAAAACTTCTGATTAATCAATCCCTTCTCTTTCTATAAAACCCTTAACAACCAACTTTGTTTTATACCTCACTTTTAACTTTTGTTTCTTCCTTTTTCTTGAAAATTCATTTGCTCTCAATCACCTTTCTGTTTTTTAAATTCTCAACCAATTCTCAAGTCTCATTTTTCCTCAAAGAGTTCATCTCTTCACATATTGCTTCATGCCATTTATTTGTATTTAGTCTTTTCAAAGCTTCTACTACTGTATTAAATCATCATTGTCCACTTCCTCAATAGCCAGCAAAACATATTGTAACACTTAGTTCAAGTCTTTTAACAATATTATCTGCTTTGACCCAACCTTTGGGGCCTCACGGTTTTGTTCTTGAAAATGGGTCATCCTGAGAACTTCCTAAGAGGTCATTCATCTTAGTACCGCTATCGTCCAAGCAAGCTTAACTGCGTAGTTCTTGGAGTTAAACCACCATCCATCCCAAAAGGCCTTGTTGATAACTTGGTTCTAACTCTACATATATAGCCCAATAACTTTCTCTCTCATTTTGATATGAGATTCAGTTCATTCCTGCCATCCTAGAAGCCTGTCAGAAGTCGCTCCTTGCTCAAGCTCCCTCGGCCCTGGAGCCACTTCTTGCCTTCATCGGATCGGGATGTTACAGGCCCACCAGCTTCTGTCTGGTTAGTCCCCGAACCACCACCATCGTATTGGAGGAGAATTGACTCTGATACCAATTGTAACACCTGGTCCAAGTTTGTCAATAATATTATCCGCTTTGACCCAACCCTTGGGGCCTCACGGTTTTACTCTTGGAAATGGGTTATCTTGAGAACTTCCTAAGAGGTCACCAATCTTGGTACTGCTCTCGTCCAAGCATGTTTAACTACGTAGTTTTTAGAGTTAAACCACCACCCATCCCCAAAAGCCTTGTTAACAACTTAGTTCTAACTCTCTATATATAGTCCAGTAACTTTCTCTCCCATTCTGATTTGGGATTCGGTTCATCCCTGCTATCCTAGAAGCCTATCAGAAGCCGTTCCTTATTCAGGTTTCCTCGATATTGGTGCCACTTCCAACCCTCATCGGACTGGGATGTTACATATATGCTATCAAGTCAGTATATCCAAACCTTTTAGGAGGTTTAACTACCCTCTTCTCTTTGTCTCTAGTCAGCTTGTAGTCTAAATTAGTAATAACTAGAGTATTTTGATCATCCTTACCATCTGTAGCATCTTCCACTTTATCATGACCCTCATCTTCTGTCTGTTTGTCTGATTTATTTGTCTTACAAATTTCAGGTTCAAACTCCACCTTTAGCTGTGCCTTTTCCCTATAAGCCTTACTTGAAGCTTCAGTTTCTTTAGAGCTTGAAGTGCCATCCACCATGCCCTCTTTTAAGAACTTGACATCCCTACTTATAATATATTTACCTTCTCTTCCATTACGGCTAGTAATGAGATATTAAACGACAATATTTGTCTAGCATATATACGCAATTCACTGTAACTTGTTGATATTTTTATCAAGGCATTGGAAAAGGATTAGTTCAGTTTTTTTCTTCGTAAATTGGGTTTTCGAGATCTCTAGGGTTTAGTTTTATTCTTCGCAAGTTGGACATTCGACATCTCCGTACTTCAATTTGAGGGAGTATTGAAACTATATTGACTATCTTATTTAGTGAGAATTAATTATGTTATTTAATGCTGTCTTATTTAATCCATTAATTTATAAAGTCTTAGTACATATTTTTTTTATTTTTTGTTATATAATTCTTATATATTTTAGATAGTTTAATCTTATTAGAAATTTTATCTTATATATATTTCTCTCTTTTTTTTTTTGTTAATGAAGATAAGAATTTGTTCTTAAAATTCCTTATTTTCTCTTTGGTAACCATACATCTTTTTTCAAGCTTTGAAAATGCCTCCCAAAAATTTCCTGTTAACTTCGTTACATCCGATTTCTCAATCCCATCAAAAACCGGTATCACGTTATTTTCATTCTTCCATTTTAATATTTTTACAAGTTCATTGGGACACCATAAGGAAGAAGCATACTCCTCTGTGAGATTGATAACGGAGACCTTTGATTGTTTAATTGGAACTTCAGCAAACTGTGAAATTTTGTCCCTGAATGCTTGGTTATCACACAAAAATTCTATGCCTCTTTCAAGTAACGTTGAATGCAGAGATTTATGAAACCATTTCAGCTCGATTTTATCAATCAAACTACTATTGATAAAAACCCTCTTTTTTTGAGGATGAGGATGAGGATTAGGTCGAAAACATAAATAAAAAAGAGGAGGAGCCGCCTTCATAGTTTCATGGATAAAATTGTGAACATATACACTAGTAATTGACTCATCTAAGTCTATTTGGAACGGAGAATTGGCTTGGTAAGGAAAGTTTTGCAACATAAATGAAATAAGAAGTCAATATATATATAAAACCAACATATTCACAATAAAATTATTTTTTAATTATGTTATATTATTTTGTTTAAAAATTATAAAAAAATGTCAAAGTTTTTTATATAAATTAATTTAAAAATAAATAATATATAAATTAATTGTTTTTTATTATATTATCGTCTGGTATTGTGGCTCAGTGTGAGATGTGCAAAGTTTTGAAATAGAGTATTATCTATTTTGACAAAGTTAAAATAGTCAAGTGTAAATAACAATTTTTTTTTATAATATTAAAAGACACATTTATTCTAAAAATATTGAACTATTATTAACAAAATATTTTTATTAAATAAATAATTAATTGTAATATACATTAAATATGTTGTAATTTCGGTGACCTACTTTTAAAATTTGATGAAATTAGTTGATAACTTTTACAAATTTATAGTTTTTTTTTTAAATTTAAAGATGTAATACATACTATTTAAAAAAATATAAGATATATAATATATTCTTAATGCATTTATATTTTTTAATTCATTAAATCTTATTAATATTAAGATATATTTAATTTAGTAAAAATACACAACTAATCAAAATATTAGAGGAAACTAATAAAAAATATTAATTAAAATATTCCTAAATCAAATTCTTTATAAATTAATTGTTGTTTTATTTTAGATTTTTATATTTACATACATAAAATTAATTAGTTCAGTAAATATGATGCAATGAAAAATATAAAAAAAAAATAATAAAAAAATCAACTACTTGTAAAATAATAAATATTATTTTAAATAGAATAAGATAATTTAACACTTATTAGAGATTTAATTGAGCCGAGTTGAGATTATATAGTGAATTATTCAAATTCAATGTAATTTAAAATATCGAAATTCGAATATATATTTTTTATACTCAAATTCGACTCCAATAAAATAGGATATTATTTTTTTAAATTATTATTATTATTATTATAAAATTAAAATATTTTAATAATTATTTTTAAAAATTTATAAAATAGAAGATACTTAATTAAGTTGGCAAGTATGATAATTTAAATATTATTATATTTAAATTTAATTTAAAGAGTTATTCAAATTATTTGAATTGCACTTCATTCAAGTGCTAATTTCTATCAAAAATAAATTGTAAATAGTTTGACTCACTTTCTTCTTAATTCCTGATGTATATAAATATAAATATAAAATATATGTCCAGATTTATGAAAACACAAATAAAAAGGATCGGGATGTTATTTGTCTGTTTAAAAGTAAAATCCATGTCGTCAAGTCAAATATTCTTTCCTTTAACAAGGTAAACAGTCTGAATTTTCCACGCAGCAATGTCATTTAGGCCAGTCCAAGACGAGGAATAAAAATTATTTGGACTGCTTACGTGCTTCTCCGTCAAAATCAACCGAAGAGAAGCTCGAATTCAAACCGTCACCGGCTGGATCGGAGCCGCCGGCAATGGCGACGGGGACGGCGAAGGTGAAAAATGGACCCAAACCATTGAGTATGCAGAAAATGAATACGAGGGTTTTACTTTACTCCATTTTGCTGACTCTTCAATATGGCGCACAGCCTTTAATCTCCAAACGTTGCATTAGGTAGTTTGTTTTATCGTTCTTGTTTACTATTTAAACTTCAATTTTCTTCATTTAGTGAATTGTTTTGTTGTTAGAATTTGGTCAAGATTGAATCCTTCTTGAGATAATGTGTTTCTTTGGATTCTTTGAATCTTATTTGCATAAAAATTGAATTTTTATTCATTTTCAAGGCTACCCATTTGAGTATTATTATATGAGAAGACGATAGATGCTATATTCTAGCTGTGTTCATACTTGTATTTACTTCTTGAGGTTCATTTGGAAGTGCTTTTAATAGGAGTCACTTTTGGTTGGTATTGCTTCTAAGTACCTGATAATAGTTCATGGAGAAGTGCATTCCGCCAAAAGCACTTCCAAATGTGCCTGTTTGCTGCTGAATTGACTGATCTAACGTTATAATATGCTTTGATGTGTGATAACTCCAACATCAGTTCTGCTCATATTTTGTTTTCTTACATTCTATGTAAAAATGTGGCCAAACTTCAAGTTGCTAACTAATTACTGTTCTTCCTACAGACGAGAAGTCATTGTGACTACAAATGTCTTAACATGCGAGCTAGCAAAGGTAATTCTTGTGCTATATAGACCCTTTTTTAGTTATATTTTTGGTTCCATAACTATTGGAACCTTATATCCTCATTGTGTTAGTAAGAAATATTTTTCTTATGCTTATCAGGTTATATTTGCATTAATTTTCATGGCAAAACAAGGTAGTTTAAAGAAACTATCCAGTGAGTGGACTTTGGTTGGCTCGTTGTCTGCCTCAGGACTTCCTGCAGCCATCTATGCTCTGCAGAACAGCTTGCTGCAGATATCCTACAGGAATCTTGATTCACTGACGTTCTCCATGCTGAACCAGACCAAAATAATCTTTACTGCTTTGTTCACGTACATTATATTGAGGTATCTTCTTAATGCTCTTCTATTTTTACTGATATTGTATGGCCCGAATAGCATATTTGTTTTCAATGTTGAATTGTTTAATATTCATGTTGTGTTACTTTTGGAAGGGAAAATAAATTGATGATTAAATTCATCTCATTATCTCGTGCTATAGTTCCCTTACTGCTGGGTTTTCAAATGGATTTTTTACTATAACACTTGTGCAGAAACATAAGAATCAAAGAGGTATTTATTTTCTATGAAAGTCTTATCAGATTGTTGCTAATCATCTCCTTGTTTGATGATATTAAACTCCTTGAATAACAGTTTATATGAAGCTGATCTTTAAGATTGTTACTTTCCTTTACAGGACAACAATCAGGATTCACTATCTCATGCATGTTTATTGAAACTTCAGTTTTTATATGTACGACACCAATTGTTTTCTGTTTCAAAATCAAATTTCATTTTCTTGAGTTAATTGCCTCTTTTCCTCATGCAGCTGATTGTGTAGTAAGTCCGCAAACAATATTTTCCAATGATTTGCTGTTAAACTTACCTGAAACATCATTCTGAGGCATATTTTTCTCCGGATAAATCTTTGTGCCATTGTTGAGGTATCTGGCTGCATATTAGTGCATTTTAACTTTTGTACTCAACGTGTAGGCAGAAGCAAACGATGCAACAAATTGGGGCACTGTTCTTGTTGATCATGGCAGCTGTTCTTCTAAGTATTGGTGAAGGTTCTAGCAAACATTCTACCGCCGGTGAGCCAGACCAAATTCTGTTTTATGGGATTGTTCCTGTATTGGTTGCTTCTGTACTTTCCGGTCTGGCTTCCTCTTTATGTCAATGGGCTTCTCAGGTTAGCCACACTTCAATTCTCCTTGCTTGGGTTCATGTTCATTTCTTCCTTTGGTTATGGCTTCCTTTTATTACAGGTTAAGAAACACTCATCATACTTAATGACTGTGGAAATGTCTATTGTCGGAAGCATATGTTTGTTGGCTAGTATGTCTAAGTCTCCAGATGGAGAAGCAATAAGACAACATGGATTCTTTTATGGTTGGACTCCAATAACACTGGTAATGATTTTTTTGATATTTGAAGTTTTTCTATTTGTTTGTAGATAGGCTTGTAGTTATCAATAGGCAAAACATGTGATAGTTTCCCTGTTTATTTTGCATTTGCTGTGAGATATATGCACCTTAAAATTAAACAAATTCTTTCTCAGATCCCAGTTATATCGAATGCCCTTGGTGGAATTCTGGTTGGCCTAGTTACAAGCCATGCTGGTGGTGTTAGAAAGGTACATTTGACTTCGTTGAACATTAACTTTTAACCTTAATATTTAATCTTACTTCACTCTTGGTGTGTTTATGGTGGAATTGAGCACAAATACATTGGATGTCAAATAACACTACTCAGGACCATACAGTTTAATAAATAGTTCATTTTAGTTTGAACCATGAAGCTCGAAGGACCATGTATCCGCTATACGACTTTTTTTTCTTCTTATATTTAACTTTTTGTCTTTTGTCTGACTTTTTTTTTTCTTATATTAACTATTAACTTTTTGAGTTTTGTCTTGAATGCACGCAGGGCTTCGTGATTGTTTCTGCACTTCTTGTAACAGCCTTGCTACAGTTCATTTTTGAAGGAGCACCTCCTTCCGTTTATTGTCTTATAGCTTTACCTCTTGTTGTTAGTAGCATTTCAATCTATCAGAAGTATCCATACCAAGTCAAAAAGAAGGAAGCCTAATAATTCTTAATCCCCGCAATATTTGGGGAATCATTAAAGTTGCCCAATATACGATTTGCTGTTGGTATAAATCCCAAGTTGTAAAGGACAGTAACGGGCTTTTCAGGCATGAGCTCCCGCCTGCTAGTTTAGGGAAAGCAAAGAAAGCAAATTGTGCTTCGCTTTCATCAATTTGATGAACTTGGGTTAGTCATGTTGCCCAAAATAGTAGAAAATTGGATTATATAAATGGCTTAAAGATATTTGTTAATTTTTATGGTTTATTTATTTTTTAATCTAAATTTACGGATTAAAATTTAACAGATTGAGGTTTGTATAGTTATTCTTAGAACAGATATGACTAGAGTGTATATTTAATTAAAATTTATGCATTTATAATAATGAAAAAAATAGAGAACATTTATTTTTTCTATTTTCACAAAATAAAAACTATTTTGAAATGAATTATGACAAACGTGTTTTATTTTGTTTTTCGTAAATTTAAATAAGAAAATTATTATCAAATGAAATGGTGTCCCTTGACCTTGAGCAGGATCCAGACTCTAAGTCCATAAACCCTTAACTAAAACCTCTGCTGAGCATTTTCACCAGCGCAGGGACTGCAACGCGAACATGGGGAGCTGAATAGGAAGAAGAGTAGTTCATTTCGCAAATCTTCCGATCAAACTCTTAATGCCAAACAACTTTAACGACATTACAGAAATAGCACTCAAAACCATTCCTTCTGCTTCCAAGATCGAAATCAAACGAGTTCTCGAATCACTCTACGGTTTCGAGGTCGAAAAAGTTCGCACGCTCAACATGGAAGGCAAGAAGAAGAAACGGGGCGGCTTGTTGATCGCAAAACCAGATTACAAGAAGGCTTACGTCACGCTCAGGAACCCGCTTTCATTGTCGCAGGATGTGTTTCCGCTGAGAGTGATTCAGGATGAGAAAGAGAGAATGAGTAAAGAGAAGAAGTCGAGTTTTGTTGAGGAAGGGAAGAAGCATTGGCTTGATGGGAAAGAAGGAGAGAAAGGGAATTACGAGAGTAAGAAGAAGGGAGTGGTTGGTGATGCTGTTAAGTTCCCGTAGAGTACTATGAGGCAGAGGTAGAGAAATTTGAAATTTTTGTTGGGTTAGTAAGTGTTTTATGGATTAATTGTGGTTTATTTGCGTTTATGATTATAGGCTGCGAACATTTTTAAGTAATATGATGGAAGTTTTGAGCATTATGCGTCAGTCAGAACTTATGGTTATTACTTAAATGTTTTGAATATCATGGAATACTTGAAGTATATTACTGTTCTTATTAATATCCTTGATTGATTATCATAAATATTTTGGTTTTGTGAGGGAATTATTTAGGGGCTAATTGTTGTTTTATTTCACAAACAGTTTTATTTCTGTTTGTGATTGTGTCTTGTGAACATGTGTAAATAAGGTGATGAAAGATGAAAATTTTGAACTTATGTTTCAGGTAGAGATTGTCCTTATTGCTTATCGTTTTTAATATCATGGAATAGCTGAAGTATATTGTTCTCTAATTGATATCTTTGATTATAGTACAATTTAAGCTCTTGGGTATACAATTAAAAGTTCTTGACTGAAAGCTCTGTATTTTATCAGTTGTGGCAAGGTTGGCACTAATGTTGGATGCAGTTGAACACTCTCTCTTGTTGTGCATTTGATATGGGATTTATGTTTTTGTGGTGTTTGTGTCTAGTTAATGAGTAATTTATTTCTCTGTGTAAATGATATTGTTGGAGAAAGCTGCATGGTAATATGTGGAACTTTATTTTTCTTCGTGGAAATGAAATATAGTTTACCAAAAGGAAGAACTGTTGAGTAGTATTTTATCATTATCCTGTTGAGTAGTATTTTATCTTTATAAAAGAGGTGCAAGAAATATCACAAATGTATAGCTACAACAGATATAGGAGTGCAAATGTTTAGGAATATTTAGGGAAGTGATAGTCTTCGTCTGAAACTGGATCGTTGGCTAACTGAACTGGATCTCTGTTGTCGGTTGCCTGCATCATCTGCATCAGCTTTTGCATGGAATGAGTTCTTGATCTTTCTCCAGCCCAAACTCCAACTGGATACAATCTTTTGCTTGTTGCTTAGCTTCTTGTATTCTCGCTGCAGCTCTGAATAATCACTTTGTAGCTCTGCCATTCTTGTTTTTACATTCTCCAGTTCTGCTCTTAGGTTCTTAATCTCTACACTTGTAGTAGTTGATTGGGTTTCATCCTGTTCAGAGTTATTGCCTCGTGGTACTGACTCTGTTCCGTGCATTGCGGTCCTCATCTTTACTTGCTCCGAAAATAACACCTGCACACCAACATTTTGGAATTTAATGGAATCTATATCACATTATATAAAATTTTCCATTTGGAGCTGATGGGCAATTTGAGGCATAAAGTGCTTATGAATTTACCTGTACAATGGTTCTTAGAGGTAATCGATCATTTTGTGCAGCATGTGTGCATGCATCAAGCGACAGTTTCTCACAGTTCATTAATTTGCACAGCCTTCTTCGATCTTGTTCAGATAGTGAAGGATGTGACTGAAAAGGAAACTAGCGTATAAGGATTAAATAATACGTATTGCCATAAATTTATAGAGAAAAAGGGGGAAATTGATAGGTAAACCTTGAGATAGGTATCAATGGCTCTGTAGAGACCATCATGACATGTTCGACCATTTTCTGGTAATGATTCAGCCAGAACTTGAAATTTGGTGATGGAGAGATTTGGATCCCTGGCAACCTCAGCAAGGTAACTGTCTAAAATCTTAAGCACATTAGTTTTTCCTATTTTTTGTTGTTTTTGCTGCTGTTGCTGCTCATGCATCAAGAAGTATTCCATAATCCTTTGCACCACATCAATGTTGTGCATTGTTTGGTGTTCGGGTGAACTGTGAAAAGGTACAAAATGCAAATTAGTACAATTGTGCATGGTTTCTTCATGTTGAACAGTTTAGAATGAATGAGGGCGGATTACTCACTTAACTAGTTTCCCATGATCTTCATTTTTATAATTAGGAATCAAAAGATCATTGAAGTTGGCCCCTTCCAACATCATTCCCACTCTCTTCTCAAGCTCTGAAATTAAAGCCGGTGATGCAGAATATACCATAGCCATCTTCAACATCTGCAAGATGAACTTGCAAGGAACACCTTCATGCCGAGGAGGAAGCAAGTTTACTAGGTTTTCTATAATTATTCTCTGCTCCTTCTGTCCTACACGTCCTTCGTCCTTCCCTCCACTCAAAATACTAAACTGTAACTCATGCTTTCCATAGCCATACCCTCTTAATCCTTCTAACTCAACATCCATGCCCGGCAACCATTTCTTTGCATAATGCATTATGCATCTACTTATGATCTCCTGTTTTATTCCTTTTGCCTTTATTGTTGTTATAATCCTCATGAAATAATCAATCCGGAGGGTAGCCACATCATCAAACCACCAGCCTTCTTCGTTAACTATTTCTCCTGTTGTTAAATTTTCTCTAGAAGCCTTCCAAGCGATTGAATCACAGCATCTTCTGACAATTTGGAGATTTTCAGCCCAGGGAGATAGAGTTTCGCAAGATTTGAGAACAGTAATGGTTTCTTTCCATGAAGAAAGGATTACCAAAGTGAGGAAAGCTTCTGTTTTGGAGATTAGATTTCCATCTTCATATTCTTCACTCATATCTAAAAATTCCGATGCACATCTTAGTGGAGCAACGTTGTTAGGATTGAAGTCTACTGGGAGACCATAGCAGAATTTCAGAATGATTTCAAAAGTTTCCGATCCACCAGGGAAGTTTTCAAGCTTTATGTCATACCCAAAATTTGAGATTGAAGGTTGAACTTCTATCCGGCCTATGTATCCACATTTTGACACCAAAGGATACTGTTTCAGAAAAATTAGATGAATAAATACCACTGACTCAGTTGTCCTTAAACAATTTTATGTTATCATACCAATATTTTATAGGCATGCTCTGATTTTTCTTCATGCAGTATATCTAGTTAGTTTTATTTAATTCTGTACCAAGAAAGGAAGGATTCTGAGTTTGCATTTCATATAAATATTGAACCACATCAATTTACCTTGTGCTTATAAATTTACCTTGTGAACATTATAAGTGACATCTTGAACTTGAATTGATAGATCTGTTGGTATTTGAGAAGTGACAAACCTGCCATGAAAACATGTAACTTAAACAAAAAAAGGAATGAAGTAAACATTTCAATTCTTATAACTTTTTGAGGTTTGAATTATAACTAGTGTATGTTTTCTGTTGTACCATGAGTGTTCTTTCTTGCTCTGAATCACAATACTCTGTTCATAAGCTTGGTCGGCGCCATCTGAATCACTCCCTGGACTAAACTGTTCTGCCGGTGGAGAACTCATGGTGAAGTTGCCCTAACTCTAGCTGCAAACTTGTAGTTCTGAGTAACATTTGGTTTCACAAGTTTATGTTCTTATACAGAGAAATTGTAGTATGTGATCTAAGCTTAAGTAAATGCTGAGATGTGAGTCTCTGGATGAGATGGAGAAAACATTAAATGGTGTTGGTGGAATGTTAATTCCAAAGTCATTGTCAGTACCCAAACTATCTAAAAAATCTTGAGGTCTTGCTAATATACACATGACCATGACTATTGCCGTTCATCTTTTTACCTCTTTTGTTTCATTCTCAATTCTTTGGCTGTAATTTTCGAGTTTTTCAGAACAACCCATGAATTACAAATTAAACTGAAAGACCTGGAGATTGTATTGGAAAGTTGGAGAGTTATGCGGTACATTCTGTTGTATTATATCCTTACCCTAAATTTTTGATAGAAACTGATAAGACGAATGTGTGATGGAGACACACAGAATATTATGTATGATATGTCTATTTTCAACCACGTATATGTTGACAGGACCAGAAATATTTCTGTGGTGGTTTTTGGTTTTGAGTTGCAGTTTTGTATACCCCCACAACAGAATTTGGGTTCACTTAGACAACACAAATTTTGCTTCCTGAGAGTGTAGCATAGCACAACATGTCCTGAATGTGGGGACTGGTTCATTAAGATTTAGGGTTTAAATTTTACTCATCTTTAACTAAGATAAGAAAGGGTCGGAATTATATAAAAAGGGGTTGGATTGTAAATTTGTAATGCCATAGAACATCCAAACATGTTGCAAATGTGGGTACTAATTGGTTTAATTAAAGTCATATGGGTAAAGTCTCTCGTTTTGGTTAAAAAATGGAAAGAAAATTTGAGGAAAAAAGTGAAGCATTTGTTTGGGATATAAGAAAAATAATTTTTAAAATTTTTTTAATACATAATTTTAAAAGAAAAAGAAAATTAATTTTACTAAAACATAAAAACAAAAGGATGGATATATTATACCTCAAAACTTTTTTAATTGTACTAATAATTGATTATTAATTGGTTCAATTTATTATTTTTTTTTCAAAATTGCATGAAATATTTGGTATTCAAATTTTACACAAACTAAAAATATATTAAATATATATATTATCGTTCAAAATTAACTAATGTAAGACGATTTACACAATTTAATATACACTTGATTTTACATTATATTATTTAATTAAGGAAATTCTTATCTAATAAATTAAAAATTCAATTAACTTTTTTAAAAAATTAACATTTTATTTTAATAAAACAAATAAATATATTAATGAAGGGCATAAACATAATTAAAGCAAAAGCTTAGGGGTAAAGTAGGTGATTGAACAAGTTCAAAGTCTCTCTCGTCATAGTTGGCGGGTTTTCCTCGTTCGTATATTAGTAACGGATTGAAAACGAAGATACTGCATTTTCTTCTTCTTCTTCTTCGTTTTCATTTGGATATCTATCAAAAATATTGCAGAAAATTAAAAATTTAGAAAACAATGGCAGTAGTTTCCCCTCTCGCAAAATACAAACTTGTTTTCTTGGGTGATCAATCCGTCGGAAAAACCAGCATCATCACCCGTTTCATGTACGATAAATTCGACACCTCTTACCAGGTCTAACCATTTTTTCTAATTAATTTTGCTGAATTATGTCAATTTTTGGCTTTTAATTTGATGTATAATTTCATTTTGTATGTGCTCCAATGGGTTTTTATTGTTGTTAAGAATGATGAATAGATCTTGAAAATTTTTGTCATCTCTCAAAGCATCGATTGAATCAATTGAATCGGAGATTGGGATTTAATATTTTTGCATTGGACAAATTTATGATGTGATGCGATAATCTTGATGGGTTCATAAAACTGAAATGGTTGCATATGTTAAATTTGCAGGCTACAATTGGGATTGATTTTTTGTCAAAAACTATGTACCTTGAAGATCGGACGGTCCGTTTGCAACTATGGTATGAAATTGTCCCCAATTTTTCACTTTCCTGAATCTTATTTCGCTTCAAAGTTATCTTCTAACTTTATTCAGGGATACTGCTGGGCAAGAGAGATTTCGGAGTCTTATTCCGAGCTACATCAGAGATTCTTCTGTTGCAGTAATTGCCTATGATGTAGCTAGTGAGTCTTCTAATTCATTACAATTTGAATGCTTTTATTTCTTAATTGGTTCAATTACAAGGTTACAAGATTGAATGAATGAATGGCATGTTTTTCAACTTTTACCATTAGCTAATTTATAAAGTACCTCACTAATTAACCGCCTGCCTCGTGTGCAGACAGGCAATCGTTCTTGAACACTTCTAGGTGGATCGAGGAGGTTCGCACAGAACGTGGTGGTGATGTTATTATTGTCCTTGTTGGGAACAAAACCGATCTTGTTGATAAAAGGTAAAGAGTAAGTGTAAGATGAATAATATTTTGTTATTTGAGGAGATAACATTTTGGCTTTGAATCTTGTTGACGAGATGCAATGGTTTGGCTCTCTGTCAAGAAGTATCAAAGTTATGTTAATGCTTGTTTTGGTGACTTTACAGACAAGTATCTATCGAGGAAGGAGATGGCAAAGCCAAGGATTTTGGTGTGATGTTTATAGAAACAAGTGCAAAAGCAGGATTCAATATTAAGGTGAGAATGACGTAGGATGAAAATTTGATAAGATGTCTATGTAGAATGAAATCATGGCTTACCAACTCAATTTTATGTTGAATGCAACACTTTTACAGCCTCTGTTTCGCAAGATTGCGGCAGCATTGCCGGGGATGGAAACCCTTTCCTCCACAAAACAAGAAGACATGGTTGACGTCAACCTTAAGCCTACCGTGAATTCATCTCAGATAGAGCAACAAAGTGGAGGTTGTCCATGTTAGAGAAAAGATATCCAACGAAGCAAAAAGATAAGAGAAAAATAGAGCCAGATGAATCAATTAACACTCGCAGCAAAATTAAGCTAACAAGATGAATGATGAATGATTTTGAGATAGAAATTTTGACAGATTCAGGACTGTTATTCGTTCAATAGACCAGCAAAAGTTTTTTTTTTTTTTTGGTTAAATTATTTTTTCTGTATTTGAAATTACTCTAATTTTTTCAATGTGCATTATTTTGTTCTACAACTTAGTCTTAATAATTTTGTTTTCAATAATATTTTTCTAATTTTTAATTTACTTCCATCATTCATTTTATAATTTTTTTAGGTTCATAATCTCTGTATGCTCTTCATATTTATTTTATTTTAATAGACTTTACATTTGTTTATTTTTAATTTATAGTTTACACATTGGAGGAAATTAAATATAAAAATTTATCACTAAATCGAAATGAGCACACTATTTGAGACTATTGAGTTTGATTGAAACCATCATCAATAGAATTAATTAACCCTTAGTTTAAAACAAATTAATTAATATTTCGATCAGCACTTTCCGTCTGTATCTCTGAAAAATTTACAGGAAACGAGATATCATAAATTAAGTTTATATATAATTTGAAAAAATGAATTATATTAAGGTATGCTTCTGCTGTAGCCTGTAAGTGTCTCGGTGAACTATTGAAGATCATCGAATGCAAGTATGAGCAAATAGTGGTACCAGTTTTCTATCGGGTTGATGTATCGAATGTCTAGGGGATTAATTCTCGAACCTTAAAAGATTTAAGGAGAATGTAGATAAGGCCTAAGTTGTTTGTGTATCGTTGAATAAAATATCAAACTCCTTTACATTTTGATGCGAGTTGAAATTGATGTTGAATATGAACTTCAAATTTTATGTAATCAAGACACCCCGTTCAATTCTCAACTTATTATTAATTCAATTGTTTAGCACAATTGTTTGATAACAAAATTTGTCTCATATTTGATTTTCATAGGAATCATTTTATGATGCCATGCACAAAACCTCGACCAGAAATGCAAGGATATGCACCCTAAAAAATTCAACTAGGGGAGTTAACAGAATTGTGAATGTACTTGTATACACAAAGAAAACCTGGAAAAATATTGACATTGTAGGATTTATTACAGAAGAAGAAAAAAGAAGTGCAAACAACAGTTTCCAAAGGAATTTCAAACAAGTATAGTAATTCAGAGAAGCGAAAATGGCTAAAGATAATTGAAACCATCACCATTTTGTCTTACTCTCAGCGTCAGGTATATCAGTACTAGCGTCCCAAGACTTTGACCTGGAAAGAAGGGACAGAATAGAAGATTATTAAGATGGCAATTGGAGGAGAAAGCTTTCAATGTTCATGTCTGAAAAATGGGACTACTAGTGGAGTTATGATGAACATGGCATTATACATTGAAAACACAGTTAGCGATACAAATTCATAGTTTCATCTAACTTGCCAGGAGAATTTGGAGCTGACAAGATTGGGAACAGAAGGACTACTTTTCTTGAATCAAATGAGGCAGCACGTCTATATCTTCTCTGTCTGTTTGCTGGTGCGTCGTGAGTCTTCTCAGTCGATGACTTTTCTGTCAAAAGCATAATCGGATCAAAGTAGTCATAAATTTATTTTATTGGCCAAAGCTACATGACAGTGTATTGAATGGAGAATCACTTACACAGTGTCTCTTTAACAAAGTAAAACTTTATGGAACAATTAAGAAAATAAAAAATGGACAACGCTAAATGCCAAATAAAGTAGACTAGCCATACAAAGTACCTTATGAACTAAATGAGATGCACTATAGTTAGAAATAAGGTCATAAATCAGAGCAAATCAGTACAGACTGCTTTATTTTGCATCGGAAAAAGGAACTAACTGCAATGTTCAAGATTTGGTAAACTCTGTCCGTATCTATGTAATGTAACTCTTATGTGTGCTCTGCTCCCGGACATGCTGGAGTGAGAGAATTATGGGAGATTCCTACCAATATTTAAGCTAGCTTGTCCCTATTCTGCATGTGCTGTAGGCCTTCAAAGGAGAACATTAGATTGCAACAAGTAAGTCAAAGGAAAGTCACTTAGTGATGATACCAAACATTTTCCAGACAATAAATGTGATTTGCTTTTGCTATTCTCTATTGATATAAGTACACTAATCAAGGCCATGCAATAAACAGACGAGAAAAGGCTTGCCTCACTTTTTATACTGCCAACAGTTTCATCATTGGATTGAAGTGTTTACACACTTTTCTTTTCGATCAAAGCAGTCTTCATTTGTAGATCAAAGCAGTTCTGGGAATCCAATCGGGCATCCATGCTCATCAGAATTTTAGATAGGAAGGGAACTTCAACAACGCTCAAAAAAATTAACTGTGATTTGACCTTCGGATTGTTTTTACCTTCGTTGGGCAACACTGAAATGCCATAGACATCTTGAACCTGCATATGCAAAATCCAAATTTCAAAACCATCCAAATTCCCAAATCCACACAAAATTTCTTTGTAGTAAAGGCTGAGATAATGATCAAGCTCCATCTGCCCATAACATTGAATGATCATTGA
The DNA here is from genome assembly GCA_035590515.1 of Trichilia minutiflora. NCBI lineage: Eukaryota > Viridiplantae > Streptophyta > Magnoliopsida > Sapindales > Meliaceae > Trichilia > Trichilia minutiflora. The sequence goes on from JAVXUL010000020.1 coordinate 3,212,773, forward strand.
ACCAATCAAAAAGAAAAGATTGGTTGCTTACATGTGGATTGTGAAAAGAACATTTTTTCTCTTTCCGGAAATGATGCCCTCTCAATTGGAATACGAAAAACATCTGAAATTTAAAACAACATGTTGAATCACGTAACTTGACACGAGTAAGTGAAGTATCATTAACCAGAGAACAATGATGATCGACTTCATCAAAACTAGGTGTTAGTAACTGGAAGCACGAACAGCTAACGGGTAGATTGCTCTTTCCATCCATGATCCCTGGAAAGTATGCTTTTCCTGTAGTCGAACCGTGTTAAAACTTGACTAGATGCAAATCCCAACCTTGGACAAATAATAATGTAATTAAAATCGGTTGTTTAGTCTTTATGATTGTAGAATTAAACAAAAATATTTACTTCAAAAAAGAATAAAAATAAATTCTATAAAGGCACTATCAAAATTAAGAAACGAGAGTTAATGATCAAAATATATATATTTTTTATGTTGGCCAAGAGTTGGGCGGGTACGGTACGTTTTTTATTTTGAAAGATTTACACTGTCATTTTGGTTTCTTAGTTCGTGCTGATCAATTCATTTCCCCTTTCTATTCAGGTTGATTCATTAGAGAAGATGTTTGTAACCACCATCTTCACCCTGGAAAGTTTGTCCTCTGCTTTTGATCAACTGTTTTCTGTGCATAAACCACAGTATGCAATCGTGAGTATTTCATTGTCGTTTGCAGCTGTATTTCTGTCCATTGTAGAGCTCATTTACAAAGGTCGAAAGCAAAAAGTTAAATTGAAATGGAGGACGAGAACATTATTACCATGGTTTTATTATCCATCAGAAAATCCTGACAAGCATTTCAGAAACTTTCAGGATATCATAGGACTGGTATGTGCTGTCTGTCAGTGTATTCTCACAGCAATCAGCTTTAGTTTTGTTCGTTGACAGGCTGAGAATCCAACCAAAATTTCTGCATGGCCTATCATCTTTGCTGTTGGTGTATTGTTTTGAATCAGCCACAGCTAATGTTTCGCCATCACAGTGAGCACGCAGGAATTTGCACAGATCTTTGCTGGGTTTGCTTTCCAGCAAACATGTAGCTGCTTTAAGTGCTTCTGATGTATTCTCAAACTTCGAAAAAGCTTTCAGTTTCACTATCTGTTGTAGGCACCAAGTAATAGTTAGATTTCAAAGCAGTTGATAAACTTACTGCAGGCATAACACTGAAAAAGATGCCCATAACCATTCTTAACTTGCAACACTTTATATCATTTGATAAACTTGCTGAATTATAACTGTTGCAACTTAAAACACTAATAAACTTTAATCAAATGATATAAAGTGCAAGATAATGAAAATATTAAACAATATACATAGTTTACATGTCTTGAAGAGTCTCCACTGTTAAATTCCTGTCCCAAGCCCCGAAACACAGAATTAATATAACGTAACCCAACTGTCAATTTACATATATAGAGGTACACATAGAGTTGAACATAGTAAAGCAACTCAAAAAGTGTACATATAATTCAGTGACACAAAATTTACCAATTAAGGCTCTTGATGATAATGACCACCCAGAAATCTCTCCCACAAGAACAGCAAGACCCTGCTCGAAGATTCCCAGCAAGCTCCAATTACAAATTACAGGAACCAAAGACTTACAGCAACAACAAGACAAACCAGCAAATGAAATCTGGAAATTGAAATCCAGAAATCAACTCAAGAAAGCAATGAACAAACACACACCAGAGAGAACAGAGAGAGTTCCAGAAAGAAGATTTTCTTATTCAAGAAGATGAGAGAATACACATGAAAGAATTCTCAGCCCCTTGCTCACTGCTTCCCTTCTGTTTTTATACCAGCAATACACGCAAGAATTCAAGAATTCAAATCTTGCCAGCTAACAGATATAACAAAACTTTCCCAAGCAATTCCCAATCTACCCTTAATGAAATATCTGAAAACCTATCAATTTGGTCCTCATTCGAATCTTGCATATTTGTCCTCAATACACAATCATATTTCATTTGCTAATTGCTGATTCATGCTGGACCAATTTACATGACTTCTACGGAGTCTCTAGTCCTATATCCTAGACACTTGCCAACATCCTGAATGTATTGGACATCGGCAGCACAATTCAGCAGTTTTGGAGGCCTAGCAAGTGCTCGAACAAAACCTGGAAGACTATGAGACTTGTTCATGGGATAACAAAAGGTAAGTTAGGAAGGACGCGTTATAACGCGGGTGGATTTGGATTATTCTTGAGCTTCTGTGATTGTTCAACAATTCTGTCATCCTAGAAAGTAATGACACTGTCCAATTGTATTTTGCAGAGTTCAAATATTGAAACGGATGTCCCAAAGTGAAGCCCTAATAAACCAATTGCCGTTTTGGTTATGACTATATTAAATCATTTATCGTTTATACGCCATCCGTGAACATGACAAATTTACTTGTCATTGAGTCTATAGCAATTTGATTCCAACGTCAACGATTCGTTTTCCATTCTTAATAATTATATAGATTTCATAGTAATTTGTATCAGTATTGAAGCAGAAAATACACAATTACACAAATATATGTATTATACACATGTAAAAGTGGCATGACATGGGATGCCGAATGCGTCGATACATTAGATTAGCTCAGAAGTGCCACAATCCACAATCCACAAACAAAAATGAAAATCCTTTCTCTCACTTCCTTATTGGTAATTTGGAACAGTAAAATGAAACTCAATGAGTGCAAGATAAACCTGAAATGATATAGGACATGCAAGATGATGCATGCTGACCTCATTTAACAACAGATAGATGAAGAACTCGTATACAATTGCAACTAAGAGCATTCAATCAACAGTCTACCCAACCACAAACCAATAGACATTCTCCCGATCTATCCCTGCTAAAGGCAGATATAGACAAACACAAACTAATTCACAAGCGACCCATCATGGCATCATCTGAGGTGTCCAAGTCAAGATTAACTCTGGTTGAATTGCTGTCCAAGCAGATTAATAAACCAATTGACACAGGAATTTAATCCAGCAATCATGCAAGGTGTACTGAGCCTACTTTCGGCGTCTGTTAGAAACCAAGTCTGGATTGCCTTTCCTCATCATGGCAACAAACTCATCATAGTTAATTCTTCCATCCTGCAAATGAATTTGTATATGTCATAACGTCCAAACAATGTTTTCTAGAAAAGAACGCTGAATCAGTGCAGGAGCAGTTAGTCAGTTAAATAGCAAGCATTTATGACATGGAAATAAGGGCGTACTAAATGAACTGAGGGCGTTCGAGATGTGCAAATTAGAATAAATAATCAACCCTCTTGATCTATAAAATCTAGAAAAAGGAAGTTCTCAATAACTATATAATACCAAAACATTTGTGATTCTAAAATTATTTTTGTAAAGTAAAAAGAGAAAGAACCTCTCAGTCTACAGTTGCTTCTTTGTATCAGGATACTCAAAAACTGCAAGCATAAGAAATAATTTGAACATGCCCAGGAATTTAATCCATGACAACATGCCATTTATTAGTTTTTTCCCTTCAATCAATATTCAGTGGGTCTCTATTTTATCAATTAAAACTAATATACCCTTTTCATTTGCTGCAGTAAATTTCAGTCTTGACTATGAAGTATGCAAAGCAATCTGGGTTTGAAGAATGACATAGTCCAAATGATAATTAATTGTGGCATATCCCTGTTTTTTCATGATGAATAATATGTTTGCTTGTATATGAAGAGAAAGAAGAAATACGCAACATACATTGTCTGTGTCAACTTCTGCAATGATCTCTTTTATTGTTTTTGCATCACCCATATTATACTTCTTAAGAGCATTTTCTAGCTCTTCCATTGTAATGTACCTAAATTCAGAAGCAGGAAGCCCAAAATCAGCACAAGATATGAAATAATTGATACTACTTTTAAATCAAATTAGATATCATAAGTCGTTGATATTAGATTATTGATAAAAACAAAAGCACTTACCCACTGTTGTCCTTGTCAAAATATTCAAAGGCTTTGTATAAGTGTTCTTCTCTTTCCATTCTATTCATATGCATAGTAGCTGTTATGAACTCAATGTAGTCAATGGTTCCATTTCCATCAACATCAGCCTGGCCAAGTAACAAGTTTGCAATTTTAGTTGAAACACGGGCAGATTGGACAAAGAAATCTAGGCAAAATGAAGATTTCAGCATTGATATCCTCATCTATACTAATTTCTATGTCAAACCTCAATCCTACAAGTTCTCTCTATATAGACTAGAAGCATAGAGCTAAGATGATGGCAAGTTAACTAGTATACAACAAAAACAAATCAATAATAGTTAAAATTCCATAACAAAAATGGTCTGTTCCATCACAACATTAGCTGTGAATCTGTTGTAAGGCAGTGCATAACAACATTTTAGAGTCAGGCAGAACTGAATGTAGAAAAGATTTAGAGGCATTACTGCTTCCATCAGTTGCCTAACTTCAGACTCAGAAAGTCTGGTGCCTAGCTTTGGAAGACCGGCTTTCAACTCTTCATAAGTGATTGTTCCACTATTATCTGTGTCCATGGATTTGAACATTTCCTTCAAACCCATTATCTCCTCTTCAGAAAGATTTTCAGCAATCACCTGAAAAGACAAAAAAAATAAAAATTACTATACTATTTTTTACAACTGAATAGGATCACTGGTAAGATGATGACATTTTCTAACATAATTATAGTGGTGAAACTAAATGCTTAGGTCCTGCAGATATCTTCTTCTCCTTTAAAAGACAACAAATCTTTCAAAACCATTCATTACAAGCTTCATGAACTTGTATGCGAGGTCAAGCAATGAAAAAGGATATTTCCACCAAAAAGATTGGTTGCCACGTCAAAGTAGAACAGAAGGCAATTGAAACTCCCTCAAACTATTTATGCTGTCTTCTTTTAAGCAAATAACTCCCCATATTTCAATCAAAAGGATTAGATGATATAGTGATATATTGGTAATAACTGAAAAAAAGAAAACACTTACCTTTAGAGCAACTTTTTTGAGTTTGTTCATTGCCCTGAATTGCTTCATTCTAGTTAAAACAGCAATATCGAGTGGCTTATCAGATGCATCGCCATCTGCTCTCATCCATGGATGATCTGCATTGCATTTTCAATGATTAAGCTTCATTTCAAATTTGTTCAATGCCAATAAACTTAAAAAGATACAAAGGATGAGCAGAAAGTACAACCACATAAATGGCTAAGTCACTTCAGGATGAAACTGTTACTGTTAGAAACATCGTAATCATTTGTGACTAGAAAACAATTAATGTTAAGACAATCTTTTCCAGGATAACAAATCTTACTTAAAACATCAACAGCTGAAAGCCGTTCTGTAGGATCAGCACACAGCAACTTCTTCACAAGATCTTTGGCACTACTGGAAATGGAGGGCCAAGGATCAGATGAGAAATCAGTATGACCCCGTAGAATGGCATCAAAGATACCTTCTTCATTTTCTGCGTAAGAAAGAGAAGAGTAAAAACAAAACTCACAAGTCACAGCTAAGCACATTGCTCAGCAATGTGCTTTGCCATTCAGCTTAGTTGTTAAGTAATCCAAATATGAAATGTTAAGTACAAAACTTCTCTGCTTAGTCATTATGGTTTCCCATAAGAAAAAAAAACTATACCTCCCCAAAATGGCGGAACACCACTAAGAAGAATGTATAGGATCACCCCAGCACTCCAAATATCAGCCTCCGATCCGTAATTTCTGCGCAATACCTCGGGAGCTACATAATATGCACTTCCAACAAGGTCCTTAAACACATCTCCTGCAACAACTCATAAACTGTATAGTTCAAAATCATAACCAGAAAGTCCCCAAAAATTTTATGATCAAAAATGGAAATCCTTCACTATCCAAACTCCAAAGCAAACATAACTGAAAAGGGGAAGTTGAAACTTAAACCAAAAGAAACTTTAGTTGATATGCACGGTAAAATTTAGACATTTACATGGCGCTTGTCAGTTAATAGGAAAAATGAGGAAAGGAAATGCAAAGACACGTTTTAAAGTTGTATTTCGAGAAAGTAAAGACGAGGAAGCATGGAGATATAGCAGTAACCTTCCCTATTTATTTCCGGTCCAGATCAAGAAATCCTAATCACCTGGCTTGAAAAAAACTGAGAGTCCAAAATCAGTGGCCTTCAATGGCGAATCCTCTTTAGTACTCAAGAACAAGAAGTTCTCAGGCTTCAAGTCCCTGTGCATCACCCCCATGGAATGGCAGTAATGCACCACCGTTACCATCTGCCTGCACAAATTTGCAGCAGCTCTCTCCGAGTAATGCCCCTTCGCTATGATCCGATCAAACAACTCCCCTCCCTCGCACAACTCCATTATCAAATTCACCGAATGCCTGTCCTCATACGCTCCCTTTAGCTCCACTATATTCCTGTCCCGCACTCAATTCAATAAATCCATAAACAACATTTTAATTCTTCTGTAACTTCAGTTATAAATTAAATAACTATTAAATTTACCTATGGCCGGTGAGATGGTGCATGATCTGAACCTCACGGCGGACATCTTCGATATCATCGTGGTTAATTAGTTTGCGAGTGGCGATCGACTTGCAAGCGAATTGTTGTTTGGTGTCTTTATGAGTTACTAAATAGGTCACACCGAACTGTCCGCGACCGAGCTCTCGGCCAAAAATGTATGTCGACCGGACGTCCTCCATTGGCTTGCCGAGGACTCGGCCAATGGCTGTGGTGTTTGTGATGGTGGCGTCGATTGTGGATGAGGAAGAAGAAGCAGGAGGGTGGATTTGGAGTCCGTTGTAATGGTGCCGTGACCCAGTATCGGCATCGTGTGTGGTTGCGGTAGTAGTGTGGGTTATGGGAAGCTGGGTTTGGGCGGAGGGAGGCCGTTACAGTTGCCCATTTTGGTCAAAGTAGGTCAAGAGAGAAAACGCAACAAAGGGAGTCAAGTTGGGTTATGAGTTTCCCATGGCTTCGGAAGATTTTATTGTCCGAATAATGAAGATAGGTTTGCTTAAAATGACTATAATGGGCTTCGACGATGCGTTCGTTACTTGGCCGATTCGAATATTTAAGACAGCTACAATTTAAAAATCGAGTGAGATAATAATATTTAATAATTTTAATCGTAAACTAGGAATAAAGATTAAATTTATTTTATTTTAAATATTTTTTACACGTATGTATTTTATTTGTATTAAATTAAGATTTATCTCAATTATATTATTATTTAAAATAATATTAGTCATATAAATTTATTTTATAATTTAATATGATATAATAATATTAATTATTAAAAAATATAATTATATTGCATTTGAGCCCAAATTATTAGGCACAAAAAATGAATATAAGATGCCAAAGAGAAAGAGAAATAGTCTTAATATATAGAGCTGTTAAACGGATCGGCGGTCTGCGAGCCAGTCCGTTTAACTCACCATTTAAATGGGTTAGGACTAAAAAAAATTGACTCGTTTAAATCGCGGGCCGATTTGACTCGGCTCGTTTAACGCGCGGGTTAAATGGATCAACTCGTTTAACTCGTTGACTGGCTCGTTTAACTCAC
>JAVXUL010000020.1:3220462-3240265 GCA_035590515.1 Trichilia minutiflora
GATCGGCCTTGCTGTTGTCCCGACTGTCTCCTCAAAACGGTGCCGTGTGATGAAGCATGCTGGATCCAAATGCTTGCCTTGCCGTGCCTTGGGCAACTGGGCTATAGGTGGATCTGGGCCTATGGGCTGGGCCGCGGTAAAATCCCCTAACACACATTTTCTAAATTTTTTCAATAAAAACATATAAAATAATTTAATATATTGGCGGAAACAAAAAATAAAAATTAAAGTCAATAAATTAAATTAGAATATTTCAAATATCTTATAATCTTTATTTCGATGTACAATATGCATATAGTATAAAATGTAGTAAATTAAGAGCCATTATTGCATGAACAGGATGAAAATTACTTTAAAAAATCAAATGTTATAAATTTAAATCTCATTATTTTTTGGGCGTATATAATGTATTTTTATTAACAAATATTGATATGTTACAATAAATTAATACCTTCTTTTAATTTGTTTGACTAATATAATAATGGAAGGGGAAAAATCTACTAGCTCCACAAATAAAAAATAATAATATCGATAAATAAATTCTCAATAATAATAATAATAAAATCGTAAAAAGTGAAGTGTATTTCTACAACAAAATAATCGAAGCAAGAGAATTAAGGTATTTTTTTTACAATAACAAATGAAAATCTATTTTTTATAGTAAAATAATTAATATATTCTGAAAAAAAAATATTTCAGATGAGATTAGTGTATATCAATTTCAACCAATTTATTGTATGAGTGGACGTCTTTAATCAATTTGTACAAGTTTTGTATAAAAACTTTGTATATTTAGTACTATATTTATATTATTTTATATATATATATATTCAATTATAATTATTTTTTAATTTTTTAAATTATTTTTTAATTTACAGAATTTATTTATATACATGATAATATTTATTCAATTATAATTATTTTAGGGCTTGAATATATGAAGTTATGTTTATTTTCTTATAAATTTAAGAATTAAATTAATATATTAAAATATTAAAATTTGTACGTGTATTTTTAAAAATAGCGAATTTTAGTATTTCACCGTAGCTTTGCGTCCACACTGCAGCCCTTACGTCTACATTTACTTAATTTTTTTTTTAAATAAATATAAAATCTGAAAATAATATATTTTTTTTCATTCTCAGCCTCACAAAATAAAAAATGGTTCGGATCCCCTCAATAACCGGGCTTGATCAATGACCGGGGACCCAAGTCCATAAACCCTTAACAAAATCCTCAGCCAAATCTCTTTTGCGCATTTTCACAAACACGTAGACTGCAACGCAAATATGGGAAGCAGACTAGGAAGAAGAGTAGTTCACTTCGCAAATCTTCCTATCAAACTCTTAATGCCAAGCAACTTCAACATAATAACAGAAATCGCACTCAAAACCGTTCCTTCTGCTTCCAAGATTGAAATCAAACGCGTTCTTGAATCCCTTTATGGTTTCGAAGTGGAAAAAGTTCGCACGCTCAACATGGAAGGCAAGAAAAAGAAGCGAGGCGGTTTGTTGATCGCAAAACCCGATTACAAGAAGGCTTACGTCACTCTCAGGAACCCGCTTACGCTGTCGCAGGATGTGTTTCCGGTGAGAGTGATTCAGGATGAGAAGGAGAGATTGAGTAAAGAGAAGAGGTCGAGTTTTGTTGAGGAAGGGAAGAAGCATTGGCTTGATGGGAAAGAAGGAGAGAAAGGGAATTATGAGAGGAAGAAGAAGGGCGTGTTTGGCTATGCTTCCCCTGCTGCTGCTGTTAAGTTCCCTTGGAGTAGTATGAGGCAGAGGTAGAGAGATTTGAAATTTTGTTGGGTTAATAACTGTTTTTATGGATTAATTGTGGTTTTATTTGAGTTTGCGATAATGGGTTGCGAACATTTTTAAGTAATACGATGGAAGGTTTGAGCTTTATGTATCAGTTGGAACTTGTGCTTGCTGCACAATGTTTCGAATATCATGGAACAGTAGAAATATATTACTGCTTTTATTGATGTATGTGATTAATTATCACAAATATTTGGGGTTTGCAAGGGAATTATTTATGGGTTAATTGCTGTTTTATTTCTGTTTGTGGTTGTGGATTGTGAACATGTGTAAGGTGATGAAAGATGAAAGTTTTGAACTTATGTTTCAGTCAGAGATTATGTTTATTGCTTAGCTTTTTTAATATCATGGAATAGCTGAATTTTGTTATTTCCCTTATTGATATATTTGATTAGAAAACAATTTAGGCCCTCAGGCCTCAGACGCACAATAAGAAGTTCGTAATTGAAAGCTCTGTATCGTGTCAGTTGGCAGCAGGATCAGCACTAATGTTGGATTCAGTTGAACATTTTCTCTTCTGTATTTGATGTGGGATTTATGTTTTTGTTGTGTTTGTATCTAGTTAACGTGTAATTTGTTACCCTGGTTAATGACATTGTTGGGGAAAGCTATACTGTCATACTTTGAACTTTATTTTTCTTTATGAAAATGAACTATAGGTTACCAAAAAGGGAGGACTGCTCAATTCTATATCTTTATAAAAGAGGTGCTAGAAATCCTTAAATGTATAGGTACAACAAATATAGGAGTACAAATGTTTAAGAATATTTAGGAGAGTGATAGTCTTCGTCTGAAGCTGGATCGGTGGCCAACTGAGCTGGATCTTTGTTGCTGGTTGACAGCTTCATCTGCATCTGTTTTGGTATGGAATGAGTTCTTCATCTTTCTCCAGCCCGAACCCCAATTGGATACAATCTTTTGTTTGTTGCTTAGCTTCTCATATTCTTGCTGAAGTTCTGAATAGTCCCTTTGTAGCTCGGCCATTCTTGTTCTTACATTGTCCAGTTCTGTTCTAAGGTTCTTAATCTCTACGCTTGTAGTAGTTGATTGGGTTTCATTCTGTTCAGAGTTATTGCCTTTTGGAGCTGGCTCTTTTCCTTGCATTGCTTTCCTCATCTTCACTTGCTCCGAAAATAACACCTGCACACCGCATTTTGGAATTTCATGGTATGTATATCAGATTATATAAAATTTTCAATTTCAGAGCTGATAGGAAATTTGGGGCATAAAGTTTTTATGGATTTACCTGGACAATGGTTCTTAGAGGTAACCTATCATTTTGTGCAGCATGTGTGCATGCATCGAGCGACAGTTTCTCACAGTTCATTAATTTGCACAGCCTTCTTCGTTCAAGTTCAGATAGTGAAAGATGTGACTGAAAAGAATACTAGCGTATCAGGATTAAATGATTTGTATTCCCGACAAATTTCTAGAGGAAGAGGGGAAAATTGATAGGTAAACCTTGAGATAGGTATCAATGGCTCTGTAAAGACCATCATGACATGTTCGAGCATTTTCTGGCAATGATTCAGCCAGTACTTGAAATTTAGTGATGGAGAGATTTGGATCCCTGGCAACCTCAGCAAGGTAACTGTCTAAGATCTTGCTCACATTAGTTTTTCCTATTTTTTGTTGTTTTTGCTGCTGTTGTTGCTCATGCATCAAGAAGTATTCCACGATCCTTTGCACCACATCGGTGTTGTGCATGGTTTGGTGTTCAGATGAACTGTGAAAAAAAAACAAAAATGCAAATTAGTACAGTTGTGAATGACTTCTTCGTGTTGAACAATTTAGAATGAAAGTGGGTTGATTACTCACTTAACTAGTTTCCCATGATCTTCATTTTTACAATTAGGAATCAAAAGATCATTGACAATGGCCTCTTCCAACATCGTTCCCACTCTCATCTCGAGCTCTGAAATTAAAGCTGGTGATGCATAATACACCATAGCCATCTTCAACATCTGCAAGAAGAATTTGCAAGGGATACCTTTGTGTTGAGGAGGAAGTAAATTTACCAGGTTTTCTATAATTGTTCTCTTCTGCTTATGACCGACAGCCCCTTCTTCCTTCCTTCCACTCAAAATACTAAACTGTACATCCATGCCTGGCAACCATTTCTTTGCATAATGCATGATGCATTTACCTATGATCTCTGGTTTTGTTCCTTTTGCCTTTATTGTCATTATAATCCTCATGAAATGATCAATCCGGAGGGTAGACACATCATCAAACCACCAGCCTTCATCGTTGACTATTTCTCCTGTTGTTGAATTTTCTCTAGAAGCCTTCCAAGCAATTGAATCACAACATCTTCTGACAATTTGAAGATTTTCAGCCCAGGGAGATAGAGTTTCGCAAGATTTCAGAACAGTAATGGTTTCTGTCCACGAAGAAAAGATTACCAGAGTAAGGAAAGCTTCTGTTTTGGAGATAAGATTTCCATCTTCATATTCTTCACTCATATCTAAAAATTCTGATGCACATCTTAGTGGAGCAACATTGTTAGGATTGAAGTCTACTGGGAGACCATAGCAGAATTTCAGAATGATCTGAAAAGTTTCTGATCCACCAGGGAAGTTTTCGAGCTTTAGGTGAGACCCAAAATTTGAGATTGAAGGTTGAACTTCTAGCCGGCCTATGAATCCACATTTTGACACCAAAGGATACTGTTTCAGGAAAATTAGATGAGCTATTAGATGAATAAATACCCCTAAATATTCACTTCTTTGCCCTTAAACAATTTCATTTCTTTGTACAAATTTTTTATAGGCATGCTCTTATTTTCTGTATGCAGTATATCTAATTAGGTTTATTTATCTCTGTACCAAGAGAGGAGAATTCTGAGTGTGCATTTCATGAAATTTTTTGAACCACATCAATTTAGCTCTTGCTTATAAATATACCTTGTGAACATTAAAGGTGACATCTTGGACTCGAATCGATAGATCTATTGGTATTTGAGAAGTGACAAACCTGCCATGAAAACACGAGACTTCAACCACAAAAAAAAAAAAAAGGATGATAGAAATTTTTGGTTCTTGTATGTAAATTTAGGAGGTTTGAATTATAACTAGTTTATGTTTTATGTTGTACCATGAGTGTTCTTTCTTCTCAAAGGTGTCACCTATGGTTATGAGCCTGCTGGGAATCACGATGCTCTGTTCATAAGCTTGGTCAGCACCATCCAAATCACCCCCTGGGCTTTGTGGCTGTTCTGCTGGTGGAGAAGAACTCATGGTGAGGCTGCCCTGACTCTAGCTGCAAACTTGTAGTTCTGAGTGACATTTGGTTTTACAAGTTTATGTTCTTATACAGAGAGATTGTGGCATATGATATGAGCTTAAGTAAATGTGAGATGTGAGTCTGTGGATACGATGGAGAAAACGTTAAATGGTGTTGGTGGAATGTTAATGTTAAGTCATTGTTAGTACCCAAACTATCTAAAAAACTTTGGTGTCTTGCTACTATACATATGACCATACCCTACATCTTATTAACTCTACCGTTACATCCTCAGCTTTATTGTTTAAATCTTCAACTTTTCATTATATTTTTCAAGTTTTTCAGAATAAACTTATGAATCCGAAATTACACCGAAAGATCTTAAGATTGTATCAGAAAGTTGGAAAGTTATACGGTAGATGGAGGTATATTGTATCCTTCCCCAAACTTTTTGATAGAAACTGATGAGATGAATGTGTGAGGGAGACCCAGAGAATATGTCGTATGATATGTCTATTTTCAACCACGTAAATGTTGACTGCACCAGAAATATTTCCTGTGGTAGGTTTTGAGTTGCAGTTTTCTGTAGCCCCACTAAAGGATTTGTTCACTTAGGCAACACAAATTTTGCTGCCTGAAAGTGTAGCATAGCACAACATGTCTTGGATGTGGGGACTTTGTTCATTCATCGATGAACGTTTTGAAAGTGGTTCAAGAGATTTAGGGTTTAAATTTAGCTCGTCTTTAAGTAATATAAAAAATAAAAAGTAGAAATTATATTTATTTATTTTTTTTTATATTTAATAATTTTATTTTATTATTATTTATAATTTTAAAATTAGAATATCTCAATACTAAAAATAATTTTCATAATACACATGAAGCCTAAGTAACTCATAAAGTTACTTCAAAGACTAGGAAAAAATAAAATGGTTTTATAGAATTTAAAAATGTTATATATAATATGTATTGCATCATAAAAATATTATATATAATGAATTTTGCTAACAAGTTTGTTTATAACATTTATTAAAGTTTTTATATTTAATATTTATAATAATTTTTGGTATTTAATAATATTCCCATGTTATTATAGGAAATTAATTAATTAATTAAGGCTACAGACGTAATTAAAGGAAAAGTGTAGGGGTAAAGTAGGTGATTGAACAAGTTCAAAGTCTCTCTCGTCATAGTTGGCGGTTTTTCCTCGTTCGTATATAAGTAACGGATTGAAAATGAAGGCACTTCTATTTCCTCTCTTTTCCTTCATCTTCATTTTGAGATCTATCAAAAATATTGCAGAAAAATAAAAATTCAGAAAACAATGGCAACAGTTTCACCTCTTGCAAAATACAAACTTGTTTTCTTGGGTGATCAATCCGTTGGTAAAACCAGCATCATCACCCGTTTCATGTACGATAAATTCGACACCACTTACCAGGTCTGAACATTTTTTTAATTATTTTTGCTGAATTATGTTCATTTTTGGATTTTAGTTTGATGGGTAATTTTTATTTTCCATTAATTGTATGGGTTTTTGTTGTTGTTATGAATGATGAATAGATCTTTATTTATTTATTTATATTTTTGTGATTTGAAAGAAATGATTGAATCAATTGAATCAGATATTGAGATTGATATAGTTTTATATTGGATAAATTTATGGTGCGATGGGATAATTTTGGTGGGTTCATAAAACTGAAATGGTTGCATGGTCAATTTGCAGGCTACAATTGGAATTGATTTTTTGTCAAAAACTATGTACCTTGAAGATCGGACGGTTCGGTTACAACTTTGGTATGAAAATTGTCGCCAATTTTTCACTTTCCTGAATCTAAATTTGCTTGCCAATGCATCAAAGTTGGAATCTTCATAAGTTTTTGATTAATGCTTATGAGTGTGATAGGTAAAATTACAATTAATTTATTTAGTTATTTCATTAAAAATGTTATTTTCCAACTTTACACAGGGATACTGCTGGACAAGAGAGATTTCGAAGTCTTATTCCGAGCTACATCAGAGATTCTTCTGTTGCAGTAATCGTCTATGATGTAGCTAGTGAGTCTCTAATTTAAGAGAATTCAGAATTTTTTCAGATTTATTTTGTACTTAGTTCAATTAACAGGTTGTATAAAGCTTGAATGAATTACATACTTTCAATATTTAGCATTGATATTAGATGCATAATTTATTAAAAACCGCTACACCAATTAACTATCCCCTCCACCTCATGTGCAGATAGGCAATCGTTCTTGAACACTTCTAGGTGGATCGACGAGGTTCGTACAGAACGTGGTGGGGATGTTATTATTGTCCTTGTTGGTAACAAAACCGATCTTGTTGATAAAAGGTAAGGATTGTAAAATCAGTAACATTTCTCTGTGGTTTGAGTTAACACTGGTTCTTCTTTTGATTCTAATTTGGCTATAAATCTTGTTGATTCTAATTTGATGATATTTTGACTATGAATCTTTGTTAACGAGATTTAATGTTTGGCTGTATGTGAAGAAGCATCAAAGCTATGTTAATGCTGGTTTTGGTGACTTTACAGACAAGTTTCTATTGAGGAAGGAGACGGCAAAGCAAAGGAATTTGGAGTCATGTTTATAGAAACAAGTGCAAAAGCAGGATTCAATATTAAGGTGAGAACAGATGTAGAATGAAAATTTGATAAGATGATACAAGTTAATCAATATTTACTTATCCTTTCTAGAAAGTTTATGCGTATAGGATTTGTGCGCTAAATTAATTTCTCATCTTAGACTTATTTTTGCCTTGCACATTAAGTTAGAACTAAACTTTTGCACTCCGAATTGGCGATCATATTTGGAAAAGAAAATTTTGATTTAGTCTCTAACTTTTCACTAAACTTCACTTTAGTCAACTAGTTTGATATTGTGTTATAAATACTCTTTAACGTTTCATCTTTCGTTTCAAATTAGTTTTAATTATTAAAATTGAATGAGAAAATAACATAATATGTCTATGATTTTAGTCAAATATAATTAACCCACTATTTTTTAAACGTTTGTATTCATTAATTCACCTGATATGTTGAAAGAAGTAAACCGGAATCAATTTGATAAATAAATTTAGAAAAAATTGCATTGTTAAATGGTTATTATAAAATTAGTTCATTACCCTTCTCTCAAAATTCTCTTGTCAAATGAACCTAACTGAACTTGGTTCTTGTGGCTAAAGGAAATAAAGATAAAAATACTAACGAGTATGATAGTGTTTTACAAAAAGAATAGAAATAAAGCGAAATCTCCCTTAGTTGTTGAAATGCATACGTAGATGTTTTCCTGTTCTTTTTTTATTTGTCTTGTGGCTTACCAACTCAATTTTATGGTGAATGCAAAACTTTTACAGCCTCTATTTCGCAAGATTGCGGCTGCATTGCCAGGGATGGAAACCCTTTCCTCCACGAAACAGGAAGACATGGTCGATGTCAACCTTAAACCTACCGTTAATTCATCTCAGACAGAGCAACAAGGCGGAGGTTGTTCTTGTTAGAGAAAATATATCCGACGTTGAAAAAGATAGAGAAAAATAGTCAGACGAATCAATCAACACTCTCAGCAAAAACTGAGCTAACAAGATGAATGATTAATGATGAATGATATGAGATGGAAATTTTGGTAGATTAAAGACTGTTATTTGTTGAATATACTGGCAAAATGTTGTTTTTGAGTGTTAAATCTTCTTTCTTTGTTGTTAGTTTTTATTTTTCTCGGTTAAATTTATTTGGCTGTATTTTGAAATTACTTTGTGCATTATTTATCAGTATTTTCTTTTAATAGCCTTCTAATTATTTGAGTGGATATGATTTTTATCTTAAAAAAAGGAAATGTAAACTCATAAAGTTATATTATTATTGTTGATGCAAGAAGTCGGTTTCGTTCTCAATTTCGTACACTAGCAGATTTCTGTTTCCTGTTCTTGAGCTCCGATACTGCAAAACATAGAACGTCTCAGGGGTAAAGTCGGTTTTTCGATGAAAACAAATTAATTAAAAAATTCTCAAAGTAGAAGTGAGGGATAAATATTGAAAATATAGTGTCACCATAAAATCCCTATTGGTTGAGCAATTACCCATCTTCATTTAATGGATTCTAATTGCTTCTAGTAGCAAATTGATTCTACTGAAATTGCAATCATAGTCATCCGAGAAGACAATTTAACAAGATAAAAAGAAAAATTAGGAGAAGATAATTTAACAAGATTATAAAAATTAG
This sequence comes from Trichilia minutiflora, assembly GCA_035590515.1. Classification (NCBI taxonomy): domain Eukaryota; kingdom Viridiplantae; phylum Streptophyta; class Magnoliopsida; order Sapindales; family Meliaceae; genus Trichilia; species Trichilia minutiflora. The sequence goes on from JAVXUL010000020.1 coordinate 3,229,746, forward strand.
GACATTGTGTTCATAAGCTTGTAGCTTATCCCATTCCGAGTTTAAAAATTATATATTCATCTAAATGAAATGACATCTTTTTTTTTTCGTTCATAGAATGAATACCTATGTTTGCTAATTTCTTTTTTGATTAATATAAAAATATTTAATGTCCAAAAAATATTCTTAATTTTTTTTTTTATTGAAAACCCTCATCAACTAAACCCCCATAAAATAATTTGTTATAAAATATAGTTAATGTTAATTTTAATTTATTTTGTTATGTGATTTTTTTGATTATAAATATGTTATTATAATATTTTAATATATTTAAAAAATAAAAGAAAAAAAAATTGGATTATACAAAACTGCTCGAACTTTTGTTTCTTTCACCTCTTCCAAACACAAAGTAAAGACCTATTGAAGTCAATATCCCGTAGAGCGAAATTTCCATGAAAGTTTAAATTCATCTTCCTAATGGATATCTATTGGTTCTAACAGTCATCGGCGCAGCTTCCATGAATGTAGGGAAAAAAAGAATGAAAATGAAATTAGCAGATGACAAGAAATTAGTATGAAATTGGAAGTTTGAAATACAAAGCACTAATTCTTCATCTAACTATGGATATCTTTCTAGCTGTCATTTAATTATTGGTTCTAACAGTCATCAACGCATCTTCCATGAAATATAGAAAAAAAAAAAAAGAATGAAAATGAAATTAGTAGGTGAAAAGAAATTAGTATGGAAGGATGTTAAGGAATTAAGGTATTCTCTCTCCTTGAAATTACCATGAAACTGAGAGGTATTCTCTCTCCTTGAAATTACCATGAAACTTGCTGAGAGGTAAATGGAAGTAGGAGTATCATTTATAAATGAAACACTCAGAGTTTCATTTTCTCATCAACGTAACTGAACTCTTATGGCTTCTCCTTATTCTTTTTATTATCATCTTTTAAGTCAAATTAAGCTACATAAACTACTGTTGTTTAATATTGTTTTCATTAGTAGTTTCGGAGCTCGATGTAACTTTAGCACAGAACTTCCTTTAGCTTTACATGGAAAAGACATCCCAACTTTCTTCCATGACCAACCTATTGAATCGGAAGGAGAAATTTCACCGTCTGCTATACATGCTATTGAAGGATCAAAGATTTCGATTGTCAATTTATCAGAAGAGTATGCTTCTTCTGCACGGTGCCTCGATGAACTTGCAAAGATCATGGAATGCAAGATTAACAAGGAACAAAAAGTGATACTGGTTTTCAATCAGGTTGATCCATTAGAAGTAAGGAATCTGACTGGGAATTTTGGGGAGAAATTTTCAAAGATTGAAGAAAGATTTAAGGATAACGTAGAGAAGCTGCAAACATGGAGGAATGCTTTGATGGAAGCAGCCGATTTACCTGGGTTTGTCTCGGATACTATAAGGTATTATATATAGATAGATTGGAATTCTTAACTTTTAATTTTAGCTTGTAAGATAACACGTTTCATATTACATTTGCAATTATTCATTCATATAGGAATGTATTCTTATATTTGTTAGGTACAAATCTGAACTTGTGGAGCAAATTGTGGAAGCAGTTTTGAAGATATTGAATGCTAATAAGTTTCCAAGGGATGTTTACAACAAAGATTTGGTTGTCAAAGATGTTCACATTCCTCCTCCTACCCCTCCTCCACGGCCGAATGATTTTCCTCAAATCAACTATGATGCTTACCTTAGTTTCAATGTTGAGGACACCCGTAAAACCTTTATCAGCTATTTGTATACAACTTTGATTCAAAAGCAGATCAAAATTTGCATTGATGATCGAAACCTTATACGAGGAGATGAAATTTCACCATCTGTTGTAAAAACAATTGAAGGATCAAGGGTTGCAGTTGTCAATTTGTCAAAAGCGTATGCTTCTTCTGCAAGATGTCTCGATGAACTAGTGAAGATCATCGAATGCAACAACAAGAGTGGACAAATTGTGATACCGGTTTTCTATGGGGTTCAACCTTCAGATGTAAGGAATCAGACAGGGGATTTTGGGGATGAATTTTCAGAGCTTGAGGAAAGATTTAAAGATAATGAAGAGAAGCTGCAAAAATGGAGGAGTGCTTTGAAGGCGGTTGTAGATTTTCCTGGCTTTGAATCTCACGCCTTAAGGTATTTACTTGTCCTCAGTACTATTGCATAAAATTACTATATATAAGAAAGTGATATATGAAGTTTTAGTGAGTAACCTCTTCGTTAGCATTTAAAACGAAATGAGTATGTTTTTTTTTTTTTCGATTCATTCAAACTTACGCCTATTTTCATATTTGTTTAGGTCCGACCCTTTACTTGCTGAGTGTGTTGTGGAATATATATTGGGGAGGCTGAATGATAATCTTGACAAGGATTTGGTTGGAGTGGAATTGTATTTGAAAGACATTATGCCACTATTAGACAATGTGTCGACGATCGGTGTTGACAGTTTAGGCATTTGGGGCTTCAGTGGTATAGGCAAGACAACCATTGTGAAAGTTATTTTCAACAAAATCTCTAGACATTTTGATGCTTCTTTCTTTATTCAAAATGTTAGAGATCTTCTTTCTAAGTTATTTGAAGATGGGAATTTGAATGTTGGCATTCCTATTATTGGCATCAACTCAAGGGAAAAGCTTCGCCGCAAAAAGTTTCTAGTTGTTTTTGATGATGCGACTTATTTGGAACAAATAGAATCCTCAATGAGAATTCTTGATCGGTTAGCGCCAAAGAGTCTAATCATAATAACAACTAGAAATGAACAAATTCTTCAAAGCTGTGGAATAAAGAAAATATATGAACTGAAGAAATTAGTAAATGCTGATGCTCTTAAGCTGCTCAGTCGGCATGCATTTGGACAAGACCATCCCGATATAGGCTACGAGGAATTGTCAAGTAATGTAATGCGATATGCTCAAAGTATTCCTTTAGCTCTTAAGGTTCTGGGGTGTTTTTTATCTGGGAGGAGAAAAGAAGAATGGGAAAGTACAATAAACAAACTTGAAGGAATTCCTCGTACAGATATCCAGAAGGTGCTAAGAATAAGTTACGATGGCTTGGATGATAAAGAAAAAAATATTTTCTTGCAAATTGCATGCTTCCATATAGATGGGGATAGAGATCGTGCAATCGAATTGCTTGATCCTGCCGATGTTTCCTCTACAGAAGGGGTCATAAGAATTCTTACTCATAAATGTTTCATAACCATATCAGACGACAACAAAATAGCAATGCATAATTTGCTACAAGAAATGGGCAGGGAAATTGTTTCAATTGGTCTTGGAAAACGTAGTCGATCGAGGCATTACGAAAATAATACGGTACATTATTTTTCTAGACTTATAGCATCATTGTAGTTTCTCAGTTCAAGTTGATCAATTTATTTCCCTTTTCCATACAGGTTGATTCAATAGGGAAGATGTTTGTAGTCACCAACTTCACCCTGGAAATTTTGTCTTCTGTTATTGAACAACTGTCTTCTGATCAGCAGAAGCCTCAGTATGCACTCGTGAGTATGTTATTGTCGTTTGCAGCTGTATCTCTGTCCATTGTAGACCTTGTTTACAAAGTTCGAAAGGAAAAAGTTGTATGGAAATGGAGGACGAGAACATTTTTCCCATGGTTTTATTATCCATCAGAAACTCACGGTCATGACAAGCATTTCGGAAATTTCCAGGATATCATAGGCCTGGTGTGCGCTGTCTGTCAGTGTATTCTTACAACCATCAGCTTCAGTTTTGTTCATCTAGATATTGATAATCCAATCAAAATTTCTGCATGGCCTATCATCTTTGCCGCTGGTCTATTGTATTCTGAGTTCATAAAGAAGTAAAAGGCAGAGAAGGAGTTGGTCAATTGCAAGTTCCAACTCAATTTGCATTGCTTTCTATAAAGTTGAGAAGAGCAAAACAACATCGTTTTCATAAATAAAATATGTAGAAAAAGAAAAACTTTGATGCATTTTGTAAAATTAGTTCATTATCATTTTCTGATCAAATGAAATTAATGGAATTTTACAAAAAGTATAGGTAGTAAAGTGGAATTTCCTTGGTTGATTCATTTGTACTTCTGTAGCAAATCTTGGCTGGGCTTACCAACTCAATTCTATGGTGAATGCAAAACTTTTAAAGCCTCTATTTAGCAAGATAGCAGCTGCATTGCCGGGAATAGAAAGGCTTTCCTCCACGAAACAGGAAGACATGGTCGACGTCAACCTCAAACATACCGTAAATTAATCTCAGACAGAGCAACAAGTAGGAGGGTTGTCCGTGTTAGAGAAAAGTTTAAAACCTCACTTTGCTGTCTTCGCCGGTAGGAAAAATTTAGCTAAAAATTTTTGACCCAAACTTGGCAATCAGTGATGGAGTTTGCTAACAATAAATTCAACCAACTCTTGGCCCGATCTCAGAAGGAAAATGGGAACAAATGTAGCCTTATAGGATTATCCGTCACTCTGTTTATTCAATAAATTCGTAATATGGGAGTTCGGATCCTCACTCGATAACCCACTGAATTGAGTAGCTTGAATCATTTGAAGTGTTATCCGCTTGATTTCGAAGTTTTTGACTTGAATGGTGGGCCTTTGGATGCTTTTTTGGATACCTGTGACGCTTGACAGATCGTAATAAAAAAGAGCTCAGCTATTGTCATTAATCTCTCGTCCGTCCGTCCGTCCGCCAGAGTCCAATGCAATTGTTGGATGACTGAATTTGCTTCTCGTGGCTAAAGGAAACAAAGATAAAAATACTAACTATTATGATAAAGTTTTACAAAAAGAGTAGAAATAAAGCGAAATCTTCCTTAGTTGTTGAAATGCATATGCATATGTCTATATTCTCATATTCTTCCTCCTTTTTTTTTTAATTTTATTTGGCTTGCAAATCTTGGCTTACCAACTCAATTTTATGGTGAATGCAAAACTTTTACAGCTTCTATTTCACAAAGATCGCGGCTGCATTGCCGGGGATGGAAACCCTTTCCTCCACGAAACAGGAAGACATGGTCGATGTTAACCTTAAACCTACCGTAAATTCATCTCAGACAGAGCAACAAGGTGGAGGCTGTTCTTGTTAGAGAAAATATATCTGACGATGAAAAAGATAGAGAAAAATAGGTCCAGATGAATCAATTAACACTCGCAGCAAAAATTGAGCTAACAAGATGAATGATGAATGATTTGAGATAGAAATTTTGGTATATTCGAGACTGTTATTTGTTGATATACTGGCAAACTTAGATTTACTTTTCTTTGTTCATAAAATCTTTGCTTTGTCATGTGTTAAATAAATTTTCAACTTATTATGGTAAAATTATATTGGGAAATTTGTCACACATATAATTACATTTCTTTCCCTACGTAGACTCTAATATATGCATGAAAAATAAAATAAAAATTTTCCTTCTACAACTTAGTCTTCATAATTTTGTTCTCATTAAATTTTTCTAATTTTTAATTTATTACCATCATTCATTTTATAATTTTTTTATTTCATAATCTCTATATGCCCTTTATATTTATATTTATTTTTATTTAAATAGACCTTATATTTGTTTAAATTTAATTTATAATATAAGCATGTTATTTTGAAGCATTGGAGGAAATTAAACATAAAAATTTATTACCAAATCAAAATGAGGATGCTATTGAATGTGATTGAAACTATCTATTAGTTTGGGTGCGATTGAAATAATCTCTTAAAACAAATTAATTAGAAATTCCGAGTTTAAAAATTATATATTCATCTATATAAAATGACATTGGATTTTATGTTTATAAAATGAATACCTATGTTTGATGCATTCTTTTTATTTTTATTTTTTGATAAAAATATTTATGTCCAAAAAATGTACTAAAATTTTTTTTGATTGTAATCCCTCAGCAGCTAAACTCCCGTAAAATAATTTGTTATAAATTAAATATAATTAATTTTAATTTATTTTGTTATGTAATTTTCTATTGTTTATAAATAAATTATAAATATGTTATTATAATATCTTAATATATTTTAAAAAAGAAAAGAAAAAAATTGGATTATACAAAACTGTTGGTCTTTTGCTTCTTTTACCGCTTTCCAAACGCAAAGAAAATTTCTGTTGAAGTGAATAGATATCGAAATTTGCATGTAAGTTTCAATTCATCTTACTAATGGATATCATTTGGTTATTGGTTCTAGCGGTCATCAAGACATCTTCTATGAAATGTAGCAAAATTAGTAGTCATAAGTCACCTTCCATGGAACGTTGAAAAAAGAATGAAAATAGAATTTGCAGTTTGAAAAGAAGTTAATGGGCACCTTTCATGGAAGGAAGGATCTCTATGCTTGAAATTACCATCAAATTTCCTACGAAGTTAATGGATCTATAAATGGAGCACTCAGAATTTTATTTTCTTTACTCTGATGGCTTCTTCTTCTTCTTTTTATTATCGTCTTTTAAGTCAAATTGAGCTCCATAAACAGCTATTTGGTAATGTTTTTATTAGTAGTTTCAGAGTTCAACACAATTGTAACATAAAGCTTCCTTCAGCTTTAGATGGAAAAAAAATCGAAACTCTCTTCCATGACCAACCTATTGAATCAGAACAAGAAATTTCACGGTCTACTATCAATGCTATTGAAGGATCAAAGATTTCGGTTGTCAATTTATCAAAAGAGTATGCTTCTTCTGCACAGTGCCTCGATGAACTTTTAAAGATCATGGAATGCAAGAACAACAACGGACAAAAAGTGATACTGGTTTTCAATCAGGTTGATCCATTAGAAGTAAGGAATCTGACTGGGAATTTTGGGGAGAAATTTTCAAAGATTGAAGAAAGATTTAAGGATAACGTACAGAAGTTGCAAAAATGGAGGAATGCTTTGATGGAAGCAGCCGATTCGCCTGGATCTGTCAATATAAGGTATTATATATAGATAGATGGAAATTCTTAACTTTTAATTTTAGCTTGTAAGTTAAACATGTTTCATATTACATTTGCTATTATTCATTCATATAGGAATGTACTCTTATATTTGTTAGGTCCGGAGATATTATATTATACAGCTAATTTTAGAAGCAATTTTGAAAGTATTGACTGCTACTACAGTTTCAATTGAGGTTTGCAATAAAGATTTGGCTGTAAAAGATGTTCACATTCCTGTTCCTACCCCTCCTCCACTGCCGAATGATTTTCTTCAAATCAACTATGATGCTTACCTTAGTTTCAATGTTGAGGACACCATTAAAAACTTTATCAGCTATTTGTATACAACTTCGATCCAAAAGCAGATCAAAACTTGCATTGATAGTCAAGACTTTATCAGAGGAGATTATATTTCTCCGTTTGCTGTAAATGCAATTGAAAGATCAAGAGTTGCAATTGTCAATTTGTCAAAAGGGTATGCTTCTTCTGCAAGATGTCTCGATGAACTAACGAAGATCATCGAATGCAACAACAGGAATGGACAAATTGTGATACCGATTTTCTATGGTGTTCAATCTTCAAACGTAAGGAATCAGACAGGAAATATTGGGGATGAATCTTCAAAGCTCGAAGAAAGATTTAAAGATAACGAAGAGAAGCTGCAAAAATGGAGGAGTTCTTTGAAGGCAGCCGCTGATTTGCATGGCTTTGACTCTCATACCTTAAGGTATTTACTTGTCCTCAGTACTATTGCATAAAATTGCTATATATAAGAAAGTGATATTTGAAGTTTTAGTGAGTGACCTCTTCATTAACATTTAAAACGAAAATGAGTATGTTTGTTTTTTTCCGATTCATTCAAACTTATGCCTATTTTCATATTTGTTTAGGTCCTACTCTTTACTTGCTGAGAGTGTTGTGGAATGTATATTAAGTGGGCTGAATGATAATCTTGACAAAGGTTTGGTTGGAGTGGAGTTGTATTTGGAAGACATTATGCCAATATTAGACAATGTGTCGACGATAGTGTTCACAGTTTAGGCATTTGGGGTATCAGTGGCATAGGCAAGACAACCATTGTGAAAGTTATTTTCAAAAAAATCTCTAAACATTTTGATGCTTCTTTCTTTATTCAAAATGTTAGAGATCTTTTATGTTATTTGGGGTTGGGAATTTGAATGTTTGTATTGTTAGGATATCAAATGTGAGTGAGTGAAGTGAAAAAGTCTTACATTGGAGAGTTACAAGGCAAATGAGTAATATATAAGTAGAATGGGCCCATAGATCCAATACCTTAAGGTTTTGGGTTGGAAGTGGTGTCCAAGTCCATGAATGTATTAACTTATTTGGCCTAAGTATGTTCTCCACGCAGTTTGGGCGAGCTCCCCGATTTTAGCAGAGTGGTATCAGAGGTTGGTTTATTTTATTTTGATTGAACGATGGAATCAAGTACAAACAGAATGGTTAGTTTGAATGGATTTAATTATCATGTTTGGAAGGGTAAGATGGAAGATCTATTATATATGAAGCGTTGATATTTACCGGTATTTGGTGAATCGAAGCCTAAGAATATGAGTGATTCTGATTGGACTCATGAGCATAAAATTGTGTGTGGGTTCATCCGACAGTTTATAGATGATAATGTTTTGAATCATATTAGTAAGGAAACACATGCTGAAACTTTGTGGAGCAAGCTTAAGTCGCTATATGCGAGGAAGACTAATAACAACAAAGTATTTTTAATTAAACAACTTATGGGTTTAAAATATAGAAATGATCAATCTATTTCAGATCACTTGAATGAGTTTCAAGGGTTATTGGATCAACTTTCGACGATGAACATTAAATTTAAAGATGAAGTACATGGTTTGTGGTTGCTTGGTATATTGCCTGACACTTGGGAGACTTTCTGTATGTCTCGCTGTAATTCAGCTCCTGATGGTATAGTTACTATAGATTTTATTAAGAGCGAGATTTTGAATGAGAAAATAAGAAGAAATACTCAGAGTTCTTCATCAAATTCAGAGGTTCTCGTCACAGAGAAAAGGGGAAGAAGTCAAAGCAGAGGCCTGAGAGATAAAGACAAAAGCAAAAGCAAATCAAAATCGTGGAAGAAGAATTTTGAATGTCATCATTGTGGTAAGATGGGTCACAATAAGATAAATTGTTTTCAGCTAAAACGAGAAAAGAAGAATAACAATGGTGAAACGGAAAAGAATGATCGTGATAAAGATGATCGAGTTACTACTGTATCAAATGAGCTTGTCATTGTGTGCTATGATAATAATGTGAATGCTGTATATGATGAGTCCAGTTGGATTATTGATAGTGGAGCATCTTATCATGTTACTTCCAGAAGAGAATTTTTCAGTTCTTATACACCTGGTGACTTTGGTACATTGAAGATGGGCAATGATGGCTTGATCAAAGTGATAGGTGTGGGAGATGTCAGTTTAGAAACTGAAAGTGGAGTGTCGTTACTTCTCAAAGATGTTAAGCATGCACCTGATATTCGACTTAATTTGATATCTACTGGAAAGCTTGATGACGATGGATATCACAGTCATGAAGGTGATGGAAAATGGAGATTGACCAAAGGATTACTGGTTGTGGCCAGAGGTATGAAGCAGTCTTCTTTATATGTTATGCAAGCTAGGATTTCAAAAGGTATTTGTAATGTCACAGAGGATGTTACAGCATTATGGCATAAGAGACTTTGTCATATGAGTGAGAAGGGAATGAGTATATTAGTCAAGAAAAATATACTTTCTGGAGTAAAGAGTGCGAATCTTGAAAAGTGTGCACATTGTTTAGCAGGAAAACAGAGAAGAGTTTCTTTCAGAAGTCATTCGCCTTCAAGGAAGTCCGGATTGCTAGAATTGGTACATTCAGATGTTTGTGGTCCAATGCCTACAAAAACTGTTGGTGGTGCAGCTTATTTTGTGACTTTTATTGATGACTATTCAAGGAAGGTTTGGGTTTACTTCTTGAAGACAAAGGATCAGGTATTTGATGCATTCAAACAATTCCAGGTCTTGGTTGAGAGACAAACAGGGAAAAAGTTGAAGTGCATTCGGTCAGATAATGGTGGTGAGTACATTGGCTCTTTTGATGAGTATTGCAGACAGCAAGGTATTAGACATCAGAAAACACCACCAAAGACACCTCAGCTAAATGGTATAGCGGAACGAATGAATCGAACACTTGTGGAGAGAGTTAGATGTTTGATTTCGGATGCGAAATTGCCCAAATCCTTTTGGGGAGAAGCTTTGAGTACAGTGGTACATGTGATTAATCTATCTCCTACAGTTGCTCTAGATGGTGACGTGCCAGAGAGAGTTTGGCTTGGAAGGGATGTTTCCTATGATCACTTGAGAGTGTTTGGTTGTAAAACCTTTGTTCATGTTCCGAAAGATGAGAGGTCTAAGTTAGATGTCAAGACACGAGAATGTATTTTTCTTGGTTATGGTTCTGATGAGTTCGGCTACAGATTGTATGATCCGATTGAAAAGAAGATTCTGAGAAGCCGAGATGTTGTTTTCATGGAAGGTCAGACTATTGAAGATTTTGAAAAGACAGAGAAGACAGTTCCCCAGAGTTCACAGTCATGTGTGGATATTGAT
>JAVXUL010000020.1:3253010-3264592 GCA_035590515.1 Trichilia minutiflora
TACAGGTACAAGAAGAAAAAGAAGAAATCTGCTGGTGCGAGGAATAGTCGCTGTGACCATTTTTTGTATCAACATTTTGTTTTATCTGTTTTAAAAAAAATGGAATCAATTACATATTCCAATGACAATTTGAACCAATTATGAGAAGATGATTCTCTATTATCTTGATAATGATAAGATATATGTTTGGCGATAAGGTTGTAACATTTGGCCACTTGTATTTTTTATTTTGACCACATTGAATGGAATATTTTTCGATATTTTTAAGGTATATTAATTAATTTTAGATATAGGGGATAATTTGATATTGGTAGATATTTTTTTATAGGATATAATTTCAAAAAAAAAAAAAAACGGATACAAATATTAAATATAGATAAAGCAAGCGAATATCCGTTTTGAAAATAGATAAGATATAGATAAAGAAAAATATTTGTGGATATTATAAAATAGATATTATTTTTCAAAACATGGTCGTTTGAATTTTATCATAACAAACAAATAAACAGCTAAATAGATATTGTTTGCATTTTATCATAACAATGTCGTCGTTTTGATAAAAACACATAAAATTTAAAAAAACTCTTTATAAAATATACTCAATTATTGATTATTTTAACCCTTAATCTCTTTATAAAATATACTTAATTATTGATTTTAATCCTTAATTATAAAATAAAACTTAAGATATTTAAAATTATTAATTATAAAAATTTTAAAATTATTAATTAAAATAAATAAAAATAAATATTTGCAAATATCTGAATTTTTTAGAGATATAATTACAAATAATAATTTAAATAGACAAGTGAATATGAACAAAAAATTAAAAAACTAATATGGAAAAGGATAAAATTTGCTAATCCTAATTCTATTACTGCATTGCATTTCATTTCAAAATTATAATAATCTTGATATAGTCCAATTTAAGAGTAATAAAATTATTTAGATTCAGGCAAATTTTAGATCATTTAAATTAGAAAATATTCACACTATATTTAATTGAACTACGAATATGATAAAATTTAAAAAAATTCACATGCAAATACCGAACGAATGCAATATAAGAGTAATTGAAAAAATTTAGAACGGATTTATCGTATAAAAAATTAATAAAATATAAAAAAATTTATAAATATCAGTGTGAATCAAATTTGTATATGTAATCCAAATATCAAATAACTTAACCAATTAAACTAATAAATAAATTTATTATATAAATAATAAATAAATTAATTTAAATTTTATATTTTTAAAAACTAAGATAATTTGATGTTGTTTTATTAAAAAAAGATATTTGTTTGTACCATTATAATTTGACAAATTATTTATTAAAATATTAATATTTAATATATCCATATTATTATTAAAATATATATAAATGCTCAAGCGCGTGTGCGCATATATATTTATATAATAACTTGTAGATGAAATTTATAAATATCTAAAAATTTAAATAATTTAATTTAAAATATTCTTATCATTTTATTTTGTATAAAGATTAAATATTTTTATAAATATAGTAATAGATTACTTTATTAAAAGAGAAATAGAATTTTGACAATATTCCAATAGAATTCGAAATTTTGTCTCCCCTTGTCCAATCCAAAATTGGAAATTTTATGATGCAACTGCTTACACTGTAGTCACACAGCAACTGCATACCATTTACTAAACCTGTCTGCACGTGCACAAAGCGTGTCACATCCCAGCCTGCCAGGTGCCTGCCGAAAGAAACAGAAACGATAGCGCCAGCAACTCAAACCGACGAAAGCCGCGATCAACTCAAGAACAAGAAAGAGGAAGCATCTCCTGATATTCTTGTCCGCCCCGTCGCTCTCACTCTCCCACTTTAATAAATTCGTCGAAGTTATTCCAATTTTCTCTTCTCCTTCGCTTCTCATTCTCTTCGCTTACAGAAACCATGAAATTTTATTAGTAATTCCTACGTCTTCATTGTCAACTACTACTTCCTCAGCTGCCCGCAATGTTCGGACAAGATTGTCTGTTGGGTTTGATAAAATCGGAACATTCTGATCATCGTCATCCTGGTCATCGATATTCATATGTGTTCGGAGGCTTGTTTCTTGACGAAACAGCTCCGCCTTCGTTTGTTTCGTTCGTTTTATGCAACATTAGTGATTCTTCTGCCTCGGGGAGTAAAACGCTGCGTTTGGTGAAGGGGCGGCGTCGGGGAGGATGTGGGTTTTTGTCGGTGGGTTTTTCGATGAAGGGAAATGGTGGCGAAGGGTATGTTGGAGAATCGAGAGAAAGTTGGGAACAAAATGGGATTGGGGGTGGGAAAGGTGGTGGTGAGGAGGAGGAAGAAACGTCGTTGTGTAAGGAGGGGGAGAAGAAGAAGAAGGTGGAAGAGAAGGAATTAGGTGCTTTTAATACTACTAATCATTTGTTTTCTGGAGCTGTTGCTGCCGCTGTCTCCAGGTTTTGGTTTCTTCTCAACTCATTTGCTTTTTATGTTTCATTTATCTGTTTGTTGTTTTTCAATTGTCAATGTTATTGTGATTTTGTTTTTAGATTGTCATTTGATATCAATTCATGTCGAATGGAAGAAGAAAACAAAAACAGAAGAAAAAAATGGGACCCTTTTTTTCTTTGATAGGACAAAAATGTCACTTTAAACCGGTGGAGTGAGATTAGATAGTCGATTTTGTTTTATCATTTGCAAACAAAAATATTTTAAAATTCTTTTTTGAGAAATACCAAGAGAATTAAAGGAGCTGTTTATAGTCTGCCAGTTTTTCTCATAATAAGCTAGGTTTGAATGGTAGAGCGAGTCTTATGAATTGAATTTCAACCGATTGATCTTTTGGTTTCTTCAGATTCTTGTTCTGTCCGGGTACTCTTCTTTTAGGAAACAAATCTCGTAGATCATCTTTGAACTTACCGAGTTGATATATTAGTCTGCTATTGCTTGGATGGCACTTATCGTTGATGGAGAAATTTGAAGAACCAATCAAACAGTGAACATTTTGCTTTCTGCATATCATTTTAGACTAATTTATGAGTAAAAGAGAAGTTGATTCTATGGGTAATTTCTTTTTCGTTTTGTATTGTCAGAACTTTTATTGCACCTCTTGAGAGATTGAAGTTAGAATATGTAGTACGTGGTGAGCAGAAGAAACTTTTTGAGCTTATCCATAAAATTGCAGCAGCTGAAGGGCTTAAAGGTTTTTGGAAAGGAAACTTTGTCAATATTCTTCGAACTGCTCCTTTCAAGTCTATCAACTTCTATGCTTATGATAGATACAGAAATCAACTCTTGAAAATGACCCAGAATGAGGAAGCCACCAACTTTGAGCGGTTTATTGCTGGTGCTGCAGCTGGAATAACTGCCAGCTTGATTTGCTTACCAATGGATACTGTATGTGCCAATTTTAGGATTATATCTTGGTCATGTTACCGTTGGTATGGATTTTCTTTGTTTCAAGCAACAGGAAGCATCCTGTTGGTCAACATGAAAAAGAATAACATATGGTGTCTGTATTGCTACCATTTTTCCTAAATTCTTAACGTCCTTTGTTTTGAAATTTTTGTACATATCATCGAGAATGTTAAATATTGCAGATAAGAACGGTTATGATGGCTCCTGGTGGTGAAGTATTGGGTGGGATAATTGGTACCTTCCGTCACATGATCCGAACTGAAGGGTTCTTTTCTCTATACAAGGGTTTGGTACCGTCACTTGCAAGCATGGCTCCTTCCGGTGCAGTTTTTTATGGTGTTTATGATATACTGAAATCGGCTTATCTTCATTCACCAGAAGGGAAGAAGAGACTTGAAAATTTGAAAAGAGGTCAGGGACTGAATGCATTGGAACAACTGGAGTTGGCTCCAGTTAGAACATTGCTGTACGGAGCAGTCGCCGGTGCTTGTTCTGAAGCAGCTACATATCCCTTTGAAGTTGTGAGAAGACAACTTCAAATGCAAGCACGTGCGACAAAGTTAAGTGCATTGGCAACTTGTGTCAAGATAGTTGAGCGAGGAGGCGTTCCCGCTCTGTATGCTGGATTAGTTCCCAGCTTATTGCAGGTCTGATCTATATCTTTCATGCATAATGATTTCCCCCCATTCATAAGTTTTTGATTTTTTCTGCATCAAAACCTAAAATTTACATGGGCATTTTGCCATTTTATGCTGTATGATCAAAAGTCTAAAAAATGTTTCGATTCTTTATTTCACTTGAATCACATCAATTTTTATGGATCAAACAAGTTCTTAAATGAAGAATCAAGTCTCTCCTAGAATGAATCTGAAAAGAAATCTTTGTTGGTTCTACTGCTCTATCTTTCTCAATCCCAACTTATTATAACTTGAATGTGTTTCGAACCTGCAGGTTTTGCCATCGGCTGCCATAAGTTACCTTGTATACGAGTTCATGAAGATAGTTCTCAAAGTAGAATCAACATAGATGTACTTGATTCCATCAACGAAATCCCTGAGGGGAATGAGGAGGTGAGGCTAAGAATGTGGTATGTTTGCACAAGCAGAGATTTAATGTCTTGTTTGCAAGTTGGTAGAGTATCTATAGCATTTTCTAACACAAATGACGGATAATATCCCTTAATCTTCTCTTGCCCTCTGCCCGACATTTTGTATGCTTACAATTGAAAAATAAAATGGCGAAATTCCGATTTAGTAGCAAAAAATTTGGAAATGCATTTATTGCTAATATTGCTATGGTGTTGATGGATACTTGCGACTGTATTTGATGCAGCGCAGAAGCCATTTGTTAGCTGCTGCCGGGACATTTTCTTTCCATCTTTATCTTCTCTTGTACTTGCTTAAGCGAAGTATGTAATGACAAATTAAAATGCAGGTTTCGGAGAAAATTGAGTTTTATTAGTGAAGAATATAATAAAAACTACAGTTTTGAAGCCCCTTTATACTTGACCCTAAATACTTGAAATTATTAAAAAATGCAACTGACAACAATTAATTCTGATAAGCAAAAAAGAAAGAGAGAAAAATAACCTATGGAATAACAAAACTAGCCAGAGGATATGGAGAAGAAACATTGCGAGATTTCATTGACAAATAACATGGAAAATATGCTCAGAAGGCAATATACCAGTTACAAAACTTATAAAATATTAGAAAAAGGGTATGTACAGTTGAAGCTAAACTGATAGATGCTTCAAACCTTCACCCACAGTTTATCAATGACTCAATATGCTCCCCTATAAACAATGTAAATCAAGTATAAATACATATGAACTAACAAACGACATTTTAAGTCAGTAAAATGACATGTAAGTTCTAAACATAGGCGAAAAAGATCCTCATTTCTATTACCATGTCTCCATGATTTCAAGCAGTTTATTACAATCCTTATTGCTGCCATCCATATTGTTGATTTCGATCATACTGTTGATTTCGATTCCCGCCCACTTGGTTTGGCGCCCTACCAGGAGCAGAATTTCCATATTGACTGCTTTGGGAATAATTTGGGGGGCCAGCTCCGTAGCTGCTACTGAGTCCTCTGGGACCATTTGCAGGCATATTGCTGCCAGCATATGGCGGACCACGTCCTTGTGGTGGATATGGTCCATTGCTGTAACCTGCAGCTTGGCCTCCGCGATTTGGGTGGTTGTATCCTCCACCCTGATTTCCACTTGGGCACCTGTTGGCACCTCCAGGAGGACCACGGGGCTTTCCATAGTGATGGTGACCGGGACCAACAGGGCCTGGAGGTGGTGCATTGTTCATGGGATGATTTGTCCCAGACCAATGGTGAGATTGCCCGGTGTGTTGAACTGGAGGAAGGCGACCATGCTGCTGTGAGTGATGCACCTTCTGTCTCTTTGCGGCTTCTTCATGCTGTCTTTGCTGCTGCCTTCTTTTCTTTGTTTGGTATTCATGTGATGATTCATATTTAGGCAAGCTGCAAAAGCAAACCAAGAATTGTGTAAAATACAATGAGCAGAATTTGGCTTCCCAATGACATATGAACTGAACTGATGTGCAATTTTTTGTCATATATATGGATCATAGTTCAGTCAAAAAAAAAAAAAAACACACACACACTCCGGAGAACATGAAAAATTTAAAGACAGGAGAGAGACCTCTTGGGATCACAAGGTAAGGGGTCAGTCCAGAAATACTCGGAATCAAGCGCATCCTTTGCAGATATTCTCTGAACAGAGAGGTAATTGTAAATAAACTAGAGAAAAAATAGAATATATATTGAAGCAGCAGAACCAAGGCCTAGAATCTAAAAAATGCTGGCAACTAACTATATATCAGCTAGTGTCACCATTATGATGCTCCAATAATACTGAAGCAAAATGAAGTGCTAGAGTAAGAAACTTCAAACAGGCAGAGTAGTTTCCAAGTAATAATAAAATAAAATAAAATAAAATAATGACACTGAAATATTTTATGACCATAATTGACACTAAAGGCTACAAGATGATACCTGGGAAGGATCAAGCATTAGCATTTTCTCCAACAACTCTAGAGCATGGCGGTCAAAGCTATAAAGAAAATAAATTTATCAAAAAATAAATTTTTGCACAAAAGTAGGCACAACAAAATTATAGTATTTTATGATTAAAAAAATAGGCAAGAGCACTGGATGTGAAGACCAAACTTCTTTACTTACTGTCTGAAAACCTCTCTTACGCGTCTCTTAATGGTCCTTCATGGCTTAAAATTGTTATAACCGGGCATCTTAGAAACACCAGGCCAGATGGCTTCATCAGGAGATCCACAAAGCTCAAATATCTTGGTCAATTGCTCAGCCTGCAATCAATGTGAGTATGTGACGATGAGACATATTACATGTGTCTATAAAAAATGTATTCATAAATTTTTTTTATATTTTTGTATCCATTAGAAATAAACATATAATTTTGTATCAAGTTTCCTTTTATCTTAAGTCTAATGCGGAGAGTTGAAATTTTAATAAGATTTCTCAACTACAAACTCAAACTGTTACCTAGTTTGAGCTTGAGGGGGAGTGTTAAAAATAAACGTATATGTAAAGTTTAGATTAGCTTTAAATCAGGAATTGAGCTCTTTCCTTATTTGTTTTCTGTTTTGTTTTACATATATATATATATGCTAGTTTGTATAAAGTACAATAACAAAAAATATAGAATTTCTTCATATTTCACAGTATCGTAATTGATAGATTATAAAGAGACAAAAAAATCTAATCATCATCATTTGATCTTTTACAGAAGTTCCTTACAGGGTCAAACATTATATGATGAAGATTCGTAAAAACAACTTAACCTCAATCACAAGAAGAGAATATTATGCACTGTGAGTAGTGAAATATTAATTGCACAAATTATGCTATCCATGCTCTTAAAATAAGCTTATTTGACAGAAGATATCACAGTCGCAAAGGAAAACGCAAAAAATTGGGTCATCATATATTTGCTTTTGCACTTTGCTACTTCATTGGATTCATCATTCTACAATGTATGCTTAAATGTAATTATCTTTATTAAAACAGCTACAGAAGCCAAAAATTTCCATAAAGAAGAAAAAGAAAAATATGATGAAAAGCAAAAGCAATCTGGACGTCACCACCTTTACAAGCCATACCACAGATACTAAGTAATAATCATATACTGTCTGATCATACACATTTCCTGAAATTTGTTAACATCCAAAAAATTCAGGAATACAACTAACCTCATTTTTTCCAGGCAAGATCGGTTTCCCATTCAATAGCTCAGCAAAAATACAGCCAACAGACCACATGTCAACAGCTGGTCCATACTTTGTGGCTCCAAGCAGCAACTCCGGAGGCCTACACAAGTCAATTACTATCAACCAAAAACACAAACTTTGCTACATTCTTGCAAAAATAAAATGCAGCAGTAGATGCAGATCATGCCAGCCATTTTAGATGTGACTGAAGTCAAGACTTACCTATACCACAAAGTAATAACCCGATTTGTAAGCGTGTTATTGTGATCATAAGAAAATGACCTGGCAAGCCCAAAGTCCGCCAGCTTCAAATTTCCTTCATTATCTATGAGAAGATTAGAACCTGCAGGAAGAAGTTTTGCTCAGCCTTAAGCAAATTATAGGATCAAGCAAAAGTGCCAAATCCTATCTAATAATAACCTTTTATGTCCCGGTGAAGAACTTGATTAACATGACAGTAGTGGAGCCCAGTCAGTAGTTGCTTCATGTAACACTTCATAAAGCAATCGGATGTTCGTATTGTCAGTTATAGATGTTCAATACAAACAAATAATCATCTAAAGTATTTGAACACGCAATACCTTTATCTGGGGAACAGTAAATCTAAGTCCAGGACGATCAGCGAGGCCCGTCAAGTCATGGTCCATGTACTCAAAAACCATGTAGGTGCTGCCCTTGTACTTATTACCATCTGTAGTTTCGAAGAAAGTCTAAGCAATGTAAGAAACTCAGAAGAAATACATAATACCAACTAAACTGCCCTTCAACCAAGAGCTTTACGCACCCAGTCTCCCTTGTTCATCACATTCGGGACCTTTAAGCAAAAGGAAATTATAAATGTATGAGAAAAACAAATAAAATATAATAGGTATAATTTACTGACAGATGTGGCGCCAGCTAAAACTACAATACCTGGAGAAGTGACAATCTCTTTCAGCTTTATAACATTTTCATGCTGAAGCTTCTTAAGAATTTTAATTTCCCTAATGGCTGTTATTGGAAACTGCATAAATTAAGAAAAAATCGTCAGAAAAATTATTGAAGGACCTGCACATTGTTTTCTCTCTCTGTATGTGTGCATGAGTGTCTTGCGATAATAAAAGATTACAGAAATAGTATCACTGGCTTCTTCATAAGCCAAAACAATATTTCATAAATGCACATTGGTTTCTCTTTCTGTATGTGTGCATGTGTGTCTTGTGACAATAAAAGATATAGAAATAATATCACCGGCTTCTTCATAAGCCAAATCAATCTTTCATAGACTCCAATTTTCCCCAAGAAGAAAGTAAGACATATTAACTGGAGAGAAGCATACCCCTTCTTTTTCATTATCCATGCGTATCTTCTTCAAAGCAACAATTTCCCCTGTCTTGATTTCTTTGGCCATGAATACTTGTCTATAATGTACAAACATTAACCTCAATAAACAATAAATTAATATCAAAATAAATATAACTTATTTAAGTTCATCACAATTAAATAAAATATTTCCTGAAAGGAATTAACACTTCACCACAATTGCTTATGCTTAGACTCAGAAACAAAAGTAACTTTCCATATTTCACTCCCTTAATACGATGATCTTAACCAAAAGATAAGACACTATATTAATTACGGTAAGTTCATTTTTACCATCACATTGCCACCGAGAGCCATTATATAATTTAAAACCAAGATGTTCAAATTTTCCATCCATCATAACAGCATAAGTTGAAGAGAAGTAATGAATATCAGATTTAAAAAAGAGAAGAAAATATGCTTAAATTTTGCCTCTATAAAACCCGAAACGTTGCATTCACTATATTGTTGGCATATGTATAAACAATCAGTCATATAAACTGCTAACAAGTTAAGGTCTGGACAAAAATATCTAGTTATTCACTGCTAGTGCTTTGCTTTCAACATTTGGGCGTATTTGCTAGAAAAGAAAATGGATCCTAAAACATTTTCACAGCATCAACCCATCCAATGATTTAAGTGTTAGAATACTTATCATCTACTAAAATTGTACACACGGGTAACCTAGTAACTACACAGCATTATCATCCAGGATCAGATACCTCATTCAAAGCCATAATAAAAAGACAAACGACCTAACATCACAGATGCCCGGAAAGAAATTACATTATTTTCACGTCCTAAACATCCATTTATTCTCTAAACCAGTCACATAGTGACTAAAAAACCGTCCTTTTCAAAAAAGAATACCCAAAAGAAATTAACTTTAGGTCAAAACCCCCACAAAATTTTTTATCTTTGATAACTGGAAAAAAAATTAAATAAAATCAACAAATTCCAAGTAAATAGAAAGTAAAAAATTCCATCACACCAAACTAATTAAAATCTAAGTATTAATTACAATTCAAAACTATTCCAACCAATAATTCCCCAGTTCAATATGCCAAAAATCCCCACCAAAAGACCCCCAAAAGAAATTATGTTCAAATGCTTCCTTAATTATCAGAAGTAAACTGTCTGCAACTGTAAAAACAAATTACGCAACAAATTTCTTTTAAAAATATGGTTTTTCAAATTAGGAAAATACCCATAAGTTCCTTCCCCAATCTGCTCCAATCTTTCAAAGCAGTCAACACTTCGAGAACCCCATACTGGTGGTAGCTCTTCCACATTCAGCTGCCCTAGCGCCGCTACTGCCATCTCTCCCTGGTTCGTTTTTTATTTTAATTTTCTTTGCTCTGTTTCTTTTTGTCGAAACCAGCCAGCTACGCCACTACTAGATATTTATCTCTTCGAAACTATTTTACATGTAAATAAATACAATGTGCTCTAGAGTCTAGAGTCTAGATAATTATATACGGGACAACAACATTAAAATTTACAAAACTATATCCTTTAATATTGTTTTAGAAAACGTTAGGGACTAAACTGTTATTATTCTAACCATAGGGTATGGATGCTCACGATTTTTTTTTATTAAAGGCTTTTTATTAAAATAATTTACATTAGAATGGATTAGAATGGCAAAAGAAAATCTAATCCCTCAACAAAAAAATAATGTTTATAGATTAAATTAAGGTTTTTGTGGTAATTATTTAGGATTACATGTTTAAATTTATTAACATTTGTTTATAAAAAAATTCTTTAATATATATTTTTTAATAAATTTAAAAAATAAAAAGTATCTTTAAAATTATGGAATTAAATGAGTGATATTTTAAAAATATATTTTTTAATAATAATTTTAAAAATATTTTTTAATAAATAATAAATATAATTAAATATTAATAACATAAAAAAAAAGATGACTTATCTATATGATTATAAATTACCGGACCGAATATTTGAAAACTAAGTTATGATCATTATGAATATATTAATTTTATTAAAAATAATTATTACTAAATATATTTTTTAAAATATATTAAAAATATTATAACCTCAAACAAAATCTTAAATTATTAATTGAGTTCATGAGTTTTAACTCATTGAAATATTGGATATAATCAAACTTAGTTAGATTAAATTTAAATAATTATTTTTCAAATTATATAAAATAATCATGTATTATTATATTAAAATTTAACTCAAAAAATTATTTATAACTGTTGATACAAGAAAATGTCACGGTGACCTTCCCTACATCAGCAAGTTTTTTCTTCTTTTTCCCGTCCTCGAATTGGAGGCGATGATCAGGTTTTTTTGTGTTTGTGACTGGACTTAGGGGAGAAACCCAAGCTGTCTACGTACCCCTCTTTCTTCTCTCTTTTCTCCTCCGGTTCTTCTGTCTCTCTCTCTCTCTCTCTCTCTCTGTTCGCCGGATCTTCGATGCTCCTCTCCCTTAATCTTCTTTCAGTGGGTGGGGGATCAAGTCACACGTAGTTCTTTGGTGAAAAAGGATAGTGATGATATATAGGAGATGGTGAATTGGCAGGTTG
>JAVXUL010000020.1:3279350-3296509 GCA_035590515.1 Trichilia minutiflora
CGCGAATTAAATAGGTCAAAATTTTTTAAGCTCAACCCACTTAAATTAGTGGGTTAAACGGATCGGTTCCCGGACCATCGGTCCATTTGATAGCCCTAATTATGAGATACAAATTAAAATACATTCTTATATAATGATCACTTAATTTCCATTATATATTATTATTTGCTATATTTATTTTATGTTATTATTTAATTAATATTAATATATATAAAATATTTGCATCCCACTATTATAATATTAAAAAATGTTTTTTTATTATTAAAATATTTTTTAAAAATGAAATAAATTTCTGTTTATTGAATAGTTAATACCAAGCAGCCGTTAATAACTATCCATCCATGTTTTTCTCTCTTTTCTCTTGAAAAATGTTGTAAATCTCCATTTGGTACAATTAAATTTATATTTTGTATATTTGTTAATACTAAATTTATCTTTTATTTTAATAAATTATTTAAGAAAAAAAAATTGTTCAGGACTTAATTGATATAGATGAAAAAGTTTTAGATTTTAATTTTCATTTCTACACCAAACAAGGTGTTAAGAACATGCGGCCATTAAAATTTTGTTTGGTTATGGGTGAGGGGAGTACTTTTATGGGTGCATAGGCCCTTTCACTAACGAACCGAACGGGATCAGAGAATTGGGTGAGGAATTGAAAAGGAGAGTTTAAAATTTTGTTTGATTACGGGTGAGGAGAGTATTTTTATGGGTGCATAAGCCCATTCACTAACGAACGGAATCAGAGAGTTAATAAATAATTTTAAAAAATATTATAAATACAAATTTTTTTATATTGATTATGAGATACAAATTAAAATACATTATTATATAATTATCACATAATTTACATTATATTCATTATTTGCTTATATTTATTTTATGTTATTATTTAATTAATATTACTATATATAAAGTATTTGCATCCTATTATTATAATATTAAAAAAAGTTCTTTTATTATTAAATATTAAAAAAATAAAATGAAACAAATTACTGTTTATTGAATAATAAATCTCCATTTGATTATTGAGTTAAATTTTTTATTGATAAAACACCCAATAATTAAAATTAAAAATTATAATTTTCTTCATAAATATCAATTATAGCATCAAATATTTCTCTCTGGCAAAGCTTGAAGAAACATATTCTACCCCTTGAAGTGTGCTGTTCCTTTTGAGAAGCTTCTTTCTATAAAATAGTTAGCCAATACTTAATTGTAATATATTAATATTTATTAAAAAAATAAGCCTATTTTTTTTAATATTTATTTATTTATTTTTATAAAAATTCATACTTCTAGATAACCAGAAATAGGAAATATGACAAAAATTATAATTGGTTCAAATTTTTAAACGCTTACCAATACCATGTCATTAACATGATTTGTAGTATATATATACTTTTGCCAATACCATGTGAGTTAGAAAGCAGGGACTCCAAATAAAAAAATCTTTTTAATTGTTTTACCCTCTTATTCTTAAAAATTAATATTTGCACCATTCGAACAATATTTCCCTTAAGATTTTATCAGTTAACTCTTTATTATTTTTTTAGGTCATATAAGAATTTGATTATTGCTTAATATGTCCTACACTTTATTTATTATTTTTCACATTTATAATTTAAGATTATAAATGTTATTTTATATTTTTGTTAATTTTTTCATAATTCTTTCCAGTAATCAAACTTGATCAATTGCTTGAGTAAAAACAAAATTTGGAAAAAAAATAAAATTGAATCTTTATTTATGCCCCCAAAAGATGTTTGGTAGTATATATTAAATTTTACTGAGTTATATAATATTAAATTTAACATAAAAACAGTGTTGGTACAATTAAATTTATATTTTGTATATTAGTTAATATTAAATTTATCTTTTATTTTTTATTTTAATAAATTATTTTGAGAAAAAAAATTGTTCAGGACTTAATTGATGTAGCTGAAAAGGTTTTAGACTTTAATTTTTATTTCCACAAGAAAAAAGGAGTCAACCGATAAACTTGCAGTCATTAAAATTTTGCTTGGGAATTGGTGATAGGTGAGGAGAGTACTTTTGTTGGCGCATGGACCCTTAATTGGATCAGAGAGTTGGGTTGGGTCAACCAACTACAAATTGCAAAGGCGAGTTTATTTGAAAACTTGGTATGGCGCTGACCCTCACTCAAATGACACCATCCATTCTTAATTGATCTTAAATTCATTCTATTTATATAAATGAAAAGCTGCAGTTAGTGTTTGGTGTGTTGAAGTCGAGGGGATTAGAAAATAACAAGAATGAAGAAGAAAATGAGAGGAATTGAAACGGAGCTGAGAAAGGGTCCATGGACTCCCGAAGAAGATCTAATGCTTGTCGATTATATTCAAAAACATGGCCTTCCAAACTGGAGAGATCTCCCAAAACTTGCAGGTACATATCAATTTATTTTCCTTCTCTTGTTCATTTCTTAAATGATGATTTTAATACGGTTGAATTTGATTCTTGCAGGTCTCAAAAGACGTGGGAAGAGTTGTAGATTGAGATGGAGGAATTACTTGCGCCATGATCTCAAGAGAGGAAATTTTTCACAAGAAGAAGAACAAACAATTATCAATCTTCATTCCGCTCTTGGCAACAGGTAATAATCTGCTTTCTGCAACAGTCTTTTGTTTTCCTATATAAATTTACAGCTCGTATTCGATTCTTATTGTTTTGTTTTTTCCAGATGGTCAGTGATAGCGGCTCGTTTACCAGGAAGAACTGACAATGAAATCAAGAATTTCTGGAGTACTCATCTGAAGAAGAAGCTTATTACGATGGGAATTAATCCGATAACTCATCGACCATTACGGATCCAAGGACTGTCACAGGTATGAAGAAGGAATAATACAACTTATTTTACCATTTCCTTATTTATTTTTGTGAATTTGGCCACAATACGTTGGGTCATGTATATGATATCAAGCCTAACTGATTCAATTTCGATAACTACTCCTATAGAAGAAGGGATCAACTCCAATAAATAGAAAAACCTACTCTCACTTGCACAGGGTAGAATAGAATCCCCAATCTCAAGGTTGAGGTAGGGAGGCGACTACTAAAGGATAAAAGGTGGTTCTCAATTTTATAATTGACATTTCTTATACTATAATTATTTGGGATTCTTCTTTGAATTACTTTTCCTTTTGGTAAGAAGTCTAGAAAGTTCTTGCTTCGTACATGTAACTCACGAACTTGTGGCGTTTTACAGAAGTCTCTACATAGGTTATTAGTTATTTAAACCTAATTTTTCCAAATAAATATGTTTTTTTTAATAAAGTTCTTGGGTTTCTGCTTTTGGAATTTTGGTTCCGATTTCTCATTGACGACCACAGAAATAGATGATTTGGGTGAAAAGTTTCTGTATCTGATAGTGGATATGCATAATCTTGCTTCAAGGTCTCGTGAACAAGAAGTTCTTCGTGATGATTTACATTTTGCTCAGCCTCCCCAGACACATACCAACATGCAAAATGATCTTAATGTCCAGATTTCAAATACAGAACGTGAACATTCTCTGAATGCCTACCTTAAATATGCAAGGAAGGCTTTGACCATTTCAACTTCTGTAGTATATATTATGGCCTGGAATTCAAATGTTTAAATTTCTGAAAGCACAAACTTTTCTTTACTATAGTTAAATGGTTGTAGAAAGTCTGGAAGGTTCTTGCTTCATTCAAATAACTAATGAACTAAGGGTGTTTTAACAGAAGTCGCTATTTTCATTGTTGGTAGAAAGTCTGGAAAGTCCTTGCTTCATGAAAATTGCACATGAACTTACGTTGTGTTCAACTGAATTCTCTAGTTAGGTTATTGCCATTGAAAAACCTAATTTTACCATTTAAATTTCTTCTGCGATCATTTATTGAGATTCATTTTTGGAATTAAATTTCCTTTTGTTATTATTATTGCTGTAATTTTATTGCACTTAAGGAGTTTTCTATTTTGGATCTAATTTCCTGTCGTCATCTTGTTATTCCTTTAAAATTGTATATCAGGAAAATAGGACAAATTTTAACAGCATTAAATTGGCTGAAGGAATGACTCCGTATTTCCAAGAAATTGAACAGACTGCACCCAATTCTGACACAGAAGGTTCTCAGTCTTCTAGTTTTCATCCTGACATTTACCGTGTGCCTTCACCAACTACATACACGACAAGCCTGAACAGTGCTCAAGCATCAGCGTACAAGGATGCTGGATCAGGTGCAATTGTTGTTGATGTTTTGTCTTAGTTTCTATTTTTATAATGAATTGCTAGTTTTTGATAATTTGGGAAATAAGATGTAACTTTGAAGATGATGCATTTTGATGATCTTGTGAACAAGGATGATACTTGATGTAGTGTAGAATAATCAACGTAGCTCCAATTCTGCTCTTTTCTTGATTTACAGCAGCCTATGACAGAGATGATAGATGCAGGACTGTCTGATCCTTACTACCCTACATTGTTTACAATTAAATCAGTTACTTCATTGCGCATTATTCTACCAAAATATGTGCCTGTCAATATATTTTTTCTTTCACCGGTACTTATTTTTTCAGTAGATGGCATACCAATTTAACAGTGATAGTCTTGAATTGCTGCAGATAGTGATATGTCCCGGGTGAGTTCTACTTCTATGTTGTCCCCGAATTGGGTATCAGAATATGAAAACTATCTCCCGGACTGGGTGGACCGAGAGGATTCCAGCTCCTTCGGGTCCCTTTCAGAATTTAGATATCAAGGGGTTGACTTTCAGTCTTTTGATCCATCACTTTCTTCAGCTCATCTTGACAGTATGGGAAACATTCCTGAGCAAGGACATGAAAAAATGGGGAAGCTTTCTACTAGCAGCTTTGGTGAATGGATGAAGTTTGGTACTGACCTATCTGCCCGAGGGGTGTTCCAGGTATGCAGCGATACAACTTGTGTGGTATATATCATCAGAGTCAAATGTTTAAATTTCAGATGAAATGGCAAGTCTGAGATCACAAATTTCAGTATTTCAGCTCATGTGTGTAATTTCTCTCTCTATGTGGATTATTTGGTGGTCTGTCCCTAACATCTATGTAAATTAAATATATTGAAAATTTTGCAGATTTCATGCGAGTAATATAATTCTGTTTTCTATATATTATTATAATATCACAGTAATATCCTTTTCATTGGTTAATTTGCTGGTCTGTGACATTTCATTTTGACAACATGTGATATAATTGATTTATTATGGTATCTAAACAATTCATAAATTCTATATGTTAAATTTTGACTGTAGTATTGTTCAAATCCAATTATTTTGTTCAGACTTGAGTTTTCCTTGTAAACAGGAATCCAACAACGATGGATATAATATTCCTCTTTTAGAGATCATAGAAGTGACATCCACTAAAATAAAATTTTCTGTTGCTTTTGCATATCTTGAATTTGAGGGAGAAGACAACTACAGTGGGCTTTGGAAAGATTAAGAAATGTAATGGATGACAATGTACCTCGTGTCATTCTTAGTGACAAAGTGTTGGCTTTAATGACCGCGGTCGAAAAGTTATTTGCCACTGCTAAACATTTGTTATGTAGACGGCACATAAGCAAGAATGTATGGACAAACTGCAGAAAATCTGGAGAATGGAAGGTTCTTGCTTCATACAAATAACTAATGAACTAAAGGTGTTTTAGCAGAAGTCTCTACTTAGGTTATTGCTTATTTCAACCTAATCTTTTCATATAAAAAGTTTTCACAATAACATTCTTGGATTCTTCTTTTGGTATTTTATTTCCTATTTCTTATTGATGACCACTGGAATAGATGATTTAGCTGAAAAGTTTCTGGCTCTGATAATGGATAGCAGGTTATGTATGATGTATAGTAGCATTAAGGTTTAAGAAAATAAATTTTGTTAAAACACCATTAATTTTATATCAACTTTCTTTCTTAATTTTGATTCTGTGGAATTGTTAGGATTTGCTGTATTTGTTCTGTTAGAGGATGAAGTTGTAAGAGCTGCAAATATGTTGCTTATCAGTATTCTGGCTCCTGTGCATAGTTTCTCAGTATATTTGGTTTAGTTGGCTGTCTTTTCCCTTATAATAAATTAAATCTATTCAATGGTGGCTTATCTGACCATTCTTCATGCTTGCAATAAGTTTTTTGTTTCCTAAATATCATGTAACTTCACATCGGTATACTTTTCATTGGTTAATTTGCCAGTTTATGACAATTTTAATAGTATATGCACTAATTGGTTTAATATGGTCTCAAAACAATTCATTATTATCGTAATATTAATTTCATATTGTTTAAATAAATTTTTTTTTTTTGGTGTGTGTGTTCAGACTTAAGTTTTCCTTGTGTACAGTCATATGATGATTCCGCACGTTTATCCAACTGGCTCATGAATCTGAAGATGCATTCAGACTCATCCCTTAATCGTACTTCAACAAGACATCATGGTGAGCTTCATGATGTGGCTGCAATACGAATACAAAATAAGTTCCATAGTTGGAAGGCTAGGAAAGATTTCTTGATAACCCGGCAGAAAATTGTCAAAATTCAGGTTCATTTTAAATGTTGTTCCTCTTGTCATCTCTTTTCTTGACTAAATCCACTTCTTTAATCCTAACTTATTCTTTTTCTGAATGGAAGGCACATGTAAGAGGCCACATAGCCAGAAAAAACTATAAGAAGATAGTCTGGTCTGTAAAAATTTTGGAGAAATTTATGTTGCATTGGAAACAAAAACGAAGTGGTGGTTCTGGCATGTTAGGTACATCCTCGAAGGAGGATGTCTTCTACTTCCTGAAAGAAGGCAGAAAGCAGAAAGAAGAAGGGTTACAGAAGGCCCACCCTCCAGTGAAGTTGATGGTTCGCTATCCTGAGGCAAGAGATCAGTACCAATTTATTGGTAATACTCTAACAGATAGTATGGTCTGAGTGATATGCTTTGAAAGTTTCAAGATCATTCATCACTCATTTGATCATTTGATGAATATCACATTATTTGATATTACTTTTTTTCTTTCCTATACAATATAAAATTAGTAGAAATATGAAGAAAAAAAATTATTTTCCACCCATTAGATTTATTTTCCTTTTCCTATCATTAAATTGTTTTTTTTTTTTGGTCACTTTTCATTAATAAAGTTCCTTTTCCCTCTCAAAAACATGTTAATGACGTTAAAGAATATTGGAGGAGGTAAATTGAAAGTCAACAACGAAGAATAGAGTTGAAATCCCAAAACTTGAAACTTTTCTTTGAAACTCTAGAAATAACAACTTTGTAATCAAATTTAATCTTCATTTTTAATTTTAAATTTTTTTGTCCGTTTATTTTACTGTTTAGTTATATGATCAAGGCAGATATTGTGCAAATAACAATTGTAGCACAGCACAGACGGATTCATCGAACTGAAATTTGTGATATTCTTCAAAATTATCAGAAGTTTCGTCTTTCTACTGAACCTCCTTGCAAGCCTCCAAGTATTCTCTTTTTGGTTTTAAGTATTGAATTTTTTGAATTGGATTTTATTTGTATAGAAAATGCTAATCTTGGCTGTGATAATGCCATTTTGGGATTTATTTTGTTCTGTAGCTGCTGTAGTTAATATTAGTTGTTTGAGCTGTTTAATCCTTATGGTTTATTTGACTATGAATTGGATTGAAATCTTTGTTTGTTCTTTTTTCCTCTTATTTTCTTATTGTAATGGAATTTAATCTAACAGTATATTAGTATTAAAGTAGCTGGCTTTGTCATTCTCCAATTTTTTTTGAAGTAAATTATTTGCTCTGTTTTAGATGAACTGTTTCACCTCTCAAATTTCTATCTTTTAAATTATTAGAACTACCTATATTTGGGTCTCACAAATTGATTTTTCTGTTTTCACTTGTCTGCATCAGCTTGATCTCCTTGGTTGTCTGTATTTGGTTGTGGAGACAATAAATTAGCTTGAGTTTTGGGTTCCTTATAGTTAACTATATAGCTAGTTATATTAACAGCCAATTGGCTTGACTTGTGTTTCTGATTTCAGGTGGTTCTCTTTTTCTTTTTGATTTGAATGCGTATCATATTGACATAAAGCAGGATGGTCATAATTGGAAGACCGGAAAAGATAGAAAGACAGTAGATGAAGTTTATGAAAGCATCAAGGTGAGTGCCAAATTTATCATTTTTCTGAAGAAAAGTCCCACTCTAATTTGATTGAAAGAGATTTAATAGTCCCTTGTGTGATGTACATTGGACATCAATGTACATCACACAAGGTTAGGATAAAAGTCCCAACTCTAATCATGTACATTGAACAAAAGTAAGTTTTTCTGAAGATTTTTATATGGTGTACATTTATGATATCGGATTTCTTATCCTTGTGCTTTAATCATGTACATTGAACAAAAGTAAGTTTTTCAGGTTGGGAGTACTGACGTGTTGCATTGCTGTTGTGACCCTGGAGAAGAAAATGAAAATTTTCAGAGGCGCGGTTGTATTATGGTGGTCCTTAAAGAGTAAGACCTTGTAGTTTCATTTGTTATTATTCATTGGCATCAGCATTTTACTATATGCTCTCTGTCTTTCTTCCCTCACCAACAATTGGAAATTTCTTGTTGGTTTCTATACTGTAGGAAACCCTCTCACATTGTTCTTGTCCACTACCTACAAGTAAAGGTTAGGCCTTGTTCTATCTTCTCCTCGTTTTTCTGTGCTCAGTCAGTCATCTGAATTTTAGTTACAAAGGCGAGGTTTGTTGGATCAAGTTCAAGAAGAATACATCATTGTCGAGCTTATTATAGTATTTCTCTAATACTCACATTATTATACATAGAAACATATTATCCACAGTATCTTATTTCTCAGCTTCTTTCATTGTCCATGTGTTGGCAAGTTTAGGACTTTCCAAGCTGTAAGATCTTTGAGGCTCTTGCCAATTGTACTGCAAGGCTTTTATGCCTGACATTCTGTATCAAATTGTTTTAGGTATTAGTTTTGTGTATTGTTACAGGATAATAAGTTCCTTTCAGTTTGTCAATGAAATGAAAGGATGAAAGGAAGAAAAAGAAAATCATAATAGACGATTTCAAAATATTAGATCCATAAGTCCTCTGAAAGAAGGGTGTGCGATGAAGCATCAACTGTGATGTGTTTTCTACACTGACGGATTGAAATTCCAATTGTTTTGTTTTTCAAGAATAGCTGGATTAAAACCTGGCATCTTTTCTATATCATTATTGCTGCAATTTATTGCAATTAATAGCCTCCTTATTTTGGCTCTTATTTCCTGCTGTCTTCTGTTAATCCTGTAAAAACTTATTTCAGGGAAATAGAACAAATTTTAACTGCATTGAAGAGCCTAAAGGAACTATCCCATATTCCCTAGAAACTCAAGCAGCTACAGATATGACAAGACTGAACCATGCTCAGGCATTAGAGAATGAGAAAGATGAATCAGGTGCACTTACGAATTTTTATGATCTTATGAAGAAGGATGACAATTGGTGCAGTGTATGATAATATATACCAGTTCTAGGTTTTGTTCTTTTCTTGATTTCCAGTAGCTTGTGGCAGAGATGATAGATACAGGACTCTCTGATCCTTAGAACCCTATGGTGTTTACAATTAAACCATTTGCTTTATTTTGTATTATTCTACCAAAACATGTGCTGGTCAATATACCTTGCCAGTTAATTACCAAGGAAAGTTCTCAGATGCTCCTGATGCAGATTTTATTCAACCAGCCGGAGCAGATAAAAGTGGGGTAGCAAATGATGCTGGATTAACCTATGAGCCCCGAGAAAACATTGATTTGCCTTCATCGGAGGATGTGCAAAATTGTGTTCAAGGAGTTGGATCTGAGCCTTGTCCATCATTTTCTTCAACTCAGCCTGACTCACTAGGAAACATTCCTAAACAAAGGCATGAAATACCGCAAGAACTTCCTACCAACAGATTTGGTGAACAGGGGGAGTTTGGCTGTCACCTAGATGGCCAAGTGGAGTTGCAGGTATTAAGAGATAAAACTTGTGTAATATATATTTATTGGCATCAAATGACACAAATTCCTTGTTCATATAATGACATATGAACTTGGGTGTTCTAACATGAGTATGGTTATTGCTATTTAAACCTAAATTCACCATTTAAATCTTTTGTATGAATATCTTTGGGATTCTATTTTTAAAATTACTATCTTATTTCTTTTGAGTAAATCTGTCAGTATATTTGAATTGTTTGGTGATATCTTATCTCTAATCATTAGTTATTTGAAATTTTAGTTCAATTTTCAGTAATTCCATGCCTGAAACAAGTCTATTATTTGCAGGGCACAATTTCAACTCAATCTGTTGACGTTGCTTCAGAAATCGTAATGGATTACAAAAATGAATTTAAAGATAACAAGGTTTTATAATTCATTGTTTGAATGAATATTTTTTTTATTGTTTATTTACTAACCTGAAATTATTTTTTGTTTAGATATTTAAAAGCTTTTTTCTCTTCTAACCGGAAATTATTTTATATGTAGGTATTTAAGAGCAAAGAAGCATTAATTCAGTGGACTCAAGAATTTGGCAGGAAAAATGGTTTTGTGATTGTGATAAAAAGATCTGATTTAGGTAATGGTGGTCCAAAACCAAGGATTACGTTTTGTTGTGAGAGAGGTGGACAATACAGAAACACAGAAAAAAGTAAGGAGGATAAAAATGAAAAGCATTTGAGGAATACGAGTACAAAAAAGTGTGGATGTCCTTTTACATTAAAGTGCCGTAAATTGAGTGGTGATGACAGTTGGATGTTAGAAGTAGTAAATGGATTGCATAATCACCCAATTACAACACCTCATGAAGGGCGTTCTTATGCAGGCAGATTGTCAAAGAAAGAAACTTCATTGTTAATAGATATGTCCAAGAGTATGGCCCGTCCAAAAGACATTTTGGCGACGTTGAAAAAAAGAGATGCCAATAACAATTCAACAAGAAAACAGATCTATAATGCACGCCAAAGGTATAAGAAGGTGATAGAGGTGCCCGAGAGATCACAAATGCAACTACTGCTGAGCAAGTTATCCGAACACAAGTATATTGAATGGCATAGGAGCTCTGATAATTCCGATATTATCGAAGCTTTGTTATGGGCACATCCAATTAGTATAGACATGTTGCATGCATTTCCACATGTCTTGGTAATGGACACATACAAGACCAATAGATATAATCTTCCTCTTTTAGAGATCGAAGGAGTGACATCCACAAACATGACATTTACTGTTGCTTTTGCACATCTTGAATCTAAGCAAGAAGATAGCTATGTGTGGGTATTAGAGAGATTAAGAAGTTCAATGAATGATAATGCTCTGCCTACCGTCATTCTTAGTGATAAAGAGTTGGCTTTAATGAATGCTATTGCAATAGTATTTCCCACCTCTAAACATCTGTTACGTAGACGGTACATAAACAAGCACGTATTGACAAATTGTAAGAAATTGTTTGCAACAAATGAGATCAGGGCAAAGTTTATAAGGAGTTGGAATGTGGTGGTCTTGTCCTCAAATGAAGATGAATTTACAAATCATCTGAATAATCTAAAGCGAGAGTTCAGTAGCTACCCACAAGTAATTGAGTACGTGACAAATACATGGTTGAGCAATTACAAGGAACGATTTGTTTCAGCATGGACAGACAAGATCATGCATTTTGGAAACTTAACAAGAAATAGGTATAATTTCATGTTCATTTTTCATTTTATGGATTCAAAATTTTGTATTTTAACCAATTTGATTTAACAGGGTTGAAAGTTCACATTCAACGTTGAAGAAGCAACTTCGTTTCATTCAAGGCAATTTTGAGATATCTTGGGGGAAAATTCATTCTTTGTTAGAGTTGCAACATACAAACATTAAAGCGTCACTTGAGAAAAGTTTGACAGGAGTGCAAGATCAATTCAAAACCACTGACTTTAAAGAGCTTCGAGGCTTGGTTTCT
Organism: Trichilia minutiflora; assembly: GCA_035590515.1. Classification (NCBI taxonomy): domain Eukaryota; kingdom Viridiplantae; phylum Streptophyta; class Magnoliopsida; order Sapindales; family Meliaceae; genus Trichilia; species Trichilia minutiflora. The sequence goes on from JAVXUL010000020.1 coordinate 3,291,314, forward strand.
ATAGATGCTCTACAGATTATACTCAGTGAGTCGAAGTGTGCCAATTCTGTTGGTATTGAAGCATCTTCATGTGAGTGCATCATTCGCTGCACACATGGTTTGCCATGTGCTCATGAGATTGCAGAATTTAAAAGAAAAAGTCAACCTATACCTTTAGAAAGCATTGATTCATATTGGAGAAAACTTGACTTGATTCCTGTTTCCAATAAGAAAAAGGCAAAGTTAAATTATGAATTAGTGTTTGACTTGATTCGCAAACGCATTGACGAGTCTAATGATGATACAAAGTTTCAGATTCTAAAGAAGTTAATAGAATTTGCTAACCCTCAGTCCACATCTTTTAAGGAACCAGAAGCTAAAAAAGAACTACATGGTCTGTCAAATTCAAAGGATGATAAGTGTACTCCTTGTCACTCATCTGCTTTCGAGCTAGAATTGTCTGAACGAAAAAATTTGTTACCTCCTTTTACTCTTAAAAGTGTTGCTTGGGGACCCGCTGGCCAAGTGAAAAAGAATAAACGGTCAGAAGAAGAGGTATTATGCTAAATTGGTATGTGATTCAGTGGATTTATTGTGTTTTGTCTTGCCTATTTCCTTATTTTTTTTCATTACATGATTTACAGGTGGCTAGAAACAAGAGGCTTAAGTCAAATAAATTTGTTAGTTTCTTTCCTGTTGGGTTACAACCATATATTCATGACGTCAAAGATGTAGCAGCTGATGGTAATTGTGGGTTTAGAGCAATAGCTGACTTAATGGGTTTTGGTGAGAATGAGTGGCTGCGAGTAAGAAAAGATCTTTTAAAAGAGTTGAGTTCAAATTTACAGTATTATAACCTGCTATATGGAGGTGATGCAAGAGTTAATGAGTTGATTCATGCCATATCACATTTTGAAAGTTCTCCAAGTTTTAATCATTGGATGACTATGCCAGATATGGGACATTTAATCTCATCAGCCTATAATGTTGTATTGTTTCACTTATCGATGCAACAATGTCTCACCTTTCTTCCTCTTAGGTCAGTGCCAATACCTATGGATTCTCGTAAAACCATTGCTATTGGTTTTGTAAATAATGATCATTTTGTAGAGGTATAACATTTTTTCTTATTTGAATCTTTTGTTGCTTTTTAACAAATTGTACTAGATTTAGTAACGGCAATCAATTGTATGTAGGTGTTTTTATTACCAGGTCATCCTATTCCTCCTATAGCAACCAACTGGCAGAAATTTCATCTATCTTGTGCAAACGGATGGGACACTGTATATATTCCTCGCATACATCATTTTATAGAAATCATTGGTAAGGATGTGGCTACCAATGAAATAATAGATCTTTGATAGCTTCTTTTAATGATGAACCTGCTGCTGCGAAATGAATCCAAAACAAGTTCCGTAGTTGGAAATGTAGGAAAGATTTCTTGATCATCCGGCATCAAATTGTCAAATTTCAGGTTCATTTCTTATTTTCATGATTTCCTGACTCCTGCAATTCTCTTTTTAGAGCATTTACCTTGTTCATATATTTGTGTTTCAAATCTTATTTTTTATTTTTTCTGAATTGAAAGCGCTTGTAAGAGGCCAGCAAGTGAGGAAAAATTACAAGATATTACTGTCTGGGGGAATTTCAGAAGATGACAGTTTGCATTGGAAAAGGGAAGAAAGCCGCTTGCATGGATTTAAGTCCGAATGGCTCACCGAGGTTGGTTTGAGCATGTTGGATACATCCTTCCTTCGAATTAGAATTGCTGGAGGAACTCAGAAAGCAACCAATTGCCTCCTCCACAGGGCTAGCAAGTCATCTAACCAATTCTCCAATTCTCCAAATCCAAACCCAATTCAATCCCCAACACCAGCAGCAGCAACAAGTTGCATCCGTTGCTAGAAAATCATCGGTACAACAAAGAAACAGTCAAATCAATGACTTTCTTGGCCGGAAAGTTGTTCCAATGAAGCATACCAACTTTCGAGGAAAACCAAAGCCAACAAATCTTTACAGAGGAGTTCGGCAGAGATGTTTGGGCAAATGGGGTGCTGAAATCAGTGATCCTATTAGGAACCAAATTTGAATTTGGCTCGGTACTTTTGAGACAGCTGAAGATGCTGGTATGGCTTATGATAGGGCTTGTTTGAGGATGAGGGGAAGTCGTGCCAAACTCAACTTTCCCGAACGCGTTACATTGATTTCTAGCGACCTACTTCTTCCGCCTGTTAAGGCGACATTTGAAACAATTTGCCATTTGCCAAAAATTCTGGGGAAATGAGATAGAATTTTGAAGTGGAGAAATACCCTTTTGTGGATATTGATTGGGAAACTTGTCGATAATTAATTATCTGAGTCCTAAAATCTTTAAAATCAGCATGGAATTAGGAATATCAATTTAGCTCGAGTATCTGCAGCAAGTAGTGTAATCTTGAAAATTTTTGTTGTATATTCAATTTAAGAGTTTGAGTTTAAAAACTTAAAATTTACAAAGACAATTCTAAATTACTCTTAGGGTATGTTTTGCATTATATTGCATTGAAAAGAGAAAGTGATTTTAGAATCAGTTATTAAATAATCTACTTTTAAAAGAAGTCGGTAATGTTTTCGATAAAAATAAATTATAATATAATTATTTTAAAGATAATCTTATAAATATATTTGATAAAAAATTAAAGTATACTCTAAAAGTATAAGGATTAAAATAACTGCACACACAAATATATATTTATATAATTATATATTTATTACGTGTATTATGTTCAACAATTATATATATTCTTAATATTATTTGTTTTATTTAAAAACTATAATATATATATATAAAATGTTCGTGGACTTTCCTAGGTCAACTAAAAGTAGTTTGATGGGTGAGATTTGGAGTTGAGATGGCTGCAAAGGGAAGTTATTCCTTTCCGCAACATCAATCTTTTTGGCGAGATTTGGCCTAGCGAACCCTATAAAACAATCAACACGATAGGAGTGACATCAGTTATATTTTTCGATGAAAAAACTCCAATGTGTAAGTCAACGAAAATAAAAGGAAGGAGAAAACAGTTTTCGGTATTGAGAAAAGAGGAGGTTACCAGAAGTGAGTTTTTCAGTTACCTTTTTAGGTTCCATTGACCTCCTTTTATGGGGTATTTGGGAGGGTTGATTGACGTAACTTGACATCGGAGAATGGGAATGATGCGATTTCCTGCTCTTCGACAATGTGATAGTCGCAATTCATTTAAGAGTTATACTGTCAGACTGAAGAATGGTAAGTCCTGTCACTTATCACATCGCTTGAAGTTTGATGGGTGATGGGATAGAGAGTCTTGATGGTAGGGTGGCGCTTTTGGTCACTAAGTATTCTAAACCTTCTAATCATTCTCATTTTTATGTTGACGACCCCTCGGGCTAGAGTCCGGGGATCAGAGGTTGGAGTCCTCAGAACGAGAGGTCAAGGACGGAGGATGGGTTCGAGGGTGATGGGTACGGTACCAAGGGCTCAGGGGTCAGGCACCGAGGGTGAGGTACTAAGTGTGAGGGGTGAAGTACAAACGGCTCAAGGGTGAGGGTTCAAGAGTCCTCAAGATGAGGAGTGAGACACCGAGGGTAAAGGGTGGGGAGTCAGGAGTCTTCAGGGTGAGGGTTCCCCATGTGTCCGACTAATAGAGCTCCGCGTGTTCGCCTCACTTTCTACCCAAACATCCAGTCCTCAAGTTTCTAGTATGACACTGGCAAGACTAGCATTAGAAACTTTTTAGCTAGATAAGGTAAGCCCCTAAGGGTAAGCTATTTCGGAGGGTCGAGGTCTTCTATGGATTCGTGGGAGGCGATAGGCTACTGAAGGACCCATGTATGAGCGCATTTTCCTGTGTACGTTGATGGCTTCTTTTAACGTGCCCCCATATGGCTCCCACCAACATGACATCATCTGGCCCCTAAACTTCCTCTTCATTAAATGATATTAGCACAAAGGTCACCTTGCACGTCTTATCATAAGTTGGTATCGTTTCGATTCTAGTGAAAGTTTGAATTCTTAGCCCCTAGAGAGCCACGTGTTAGAGAGTTGTTGGTAGGGACTCCGACCATTTCTCGATCCACAAAAAATATTTATGGGGCTCAGACACGTGGCTCTCCCCCTTCGTGATCATCGATTCAGATCCGGGTTCCCTCCTATATAAATACCCCTTCTTCCCCATTCTTCTCACTTTCTACTTCATAGGTATTTTATTGCCCCGTTCTTTTTGCTTTGTTTGTTTATTACATTTCCCGTTCTCCTCTTGTTCTTTTTCTGTTTGCAGGTGTTTGCTATCTAGCGTCTACTACTTTCCTTCGCAAGAATCCCCTTTTTCTGTTAATTGTAAAGGTACAACTTCTGTTATGGGGTTTTTCAAGGGGGTATCGCTTTTTGAAAAGGGGAGAATATCGCCGGGTATTCCAACATTAATGGTTAACCCAAGCTATTTCGTGGGTCTTTGCTGCGGGTGGGGGGTTATTGTAAATTTCGGACAATTTCTGATAAGTTTTGTGATTTTTCCAACAGGTAGTCAAAGACAGAGAGGACCTGTTAGATGCTACCTGTGCAGGATTGAAATCTGTCGGGGCTCTTATTAGTACTCAAGAGGGGAGAGAGGATGAAAGAAACCCCTCAGAGTAAGCTCGTGCTAGGGTCCCATATGAAGCAGACTGGTTGAAGGTTATATGGCCTAAATCATTCATGAATTGTAAGTTTTTAAGCAAAAACCCTAGGCTAGAAAGTATGGAAAACAAAGGCTAATTAAATGGAAAACAAAGGCTAATTAAATAAATTACTTTAGGGCTTTTGGAAGATGCTTTGAGTGCTTGAAGATGGGATAAAGACCAAGCTCAAATGCATGAACTCTCTTCACTTTATACCATCCTCATATGATCTTTACCATGGCTGAACCACTTGAGGGAGAGAGACTCAATTTTTGCTTTTTTTTCTTGCCAAAATTAAAAGATAATAAAGATATTTATATCTTTTTTTCTTTATTATTTATTTTAATGTGTATTTATCTTATAAATATATTAAACAAATGGAAATAATGTGATACAACCCCTCTCATGTTTATAGGATGTAACCATGCACTTAGAGCAATGAAAATAAAACACAAAATCAAAATATAAATCAATTATATAATGACATGTGTATTAATCTTGGCCATTAATAAAACCACTTTTTATTTTATTATTTAACACTTA
>JAVXUL010000020.1:3312208-3322825 GCA_035590515.1 Trichilia minutiflora
ATATCAATAAATATGCCAAAAATACTTCTAAACCTTCAAAGGTCACTTTCACTTCTGCAGATTTGATCCAAAATGCCCATTTTTTCCAACTTTAAGGAATTTGTTCCTACAACACAAAAATAAATAAAAACTTATAAACAATATTATAAAAATGCTCATAACTAAACAAAATCATAGCCTAAGGATGAGTGATCAAATCACTCATCACCCAACCTCTCTACAACCTAAACAATGCATAATAACCTAAATACATGCAATAAAATTAGCAAAAATTCCATGGATGAACAGTAAAACCCATTTTTCAAAGATTTAATAAAATGGGAAATGAAAGTTACAGACAGGTTAGAAATGATGCCATTTACCTTGTAGTACCATTGGTTTGCTTCAATTTCGTCTAAAATATGAAAATCCCCAAATGGAACCCTAAAACCTTAGCTTCCCTATTGCATTTTCGCATTTCTTTCAACAATGTAAAGCCGGTAGGAAGCTTAGAATATAAAATGTGGGTTGATTCTGAAGAAAAATTGAGAAGATTGCAAGAAATGGGGGAGGGGTTATGAGAGCAAAAGAAAGAATGTGGGAGAGGGAGAGGAAAAAAGAAATAAGAAGAAAAAAAAAGGAGCAAACTGTGGGAAAAGGGAGTTCAGCCCATTATTTCTAGAAAAAGAATGAAATTATCATTTTCCCCTTAAAAATTATAAAGAAGAAAATTCTAAATGAAGGTATAACTGTCATTTTGTAGCTATTCGATCGAACGAATCGAGGGTTCATTCTAATGAATTGCTGACTTCGGTCGAACGAACTAAGATTTGTTTGAACGAATCTTTCAACACTTCTAAAAGTCAGGGAGCTTCTAATTTACCGTTCAAACAAATCCTTACTCTTTCTAATGAATTGACTACTTCAATCGAATGAATCTCCTATTCGTTCGAACAAATCTTAGGCAAAAAATTTTTCAAGGAGTTCTCAAAATGTCAATCAAACGAATCACCCTATTCGGTTGATCGAACCAGCTAAAATAGTAAAATTTCATTTAAATCCTCCCCAAATTTAGAAAATGTCATTGGGGCCCATATAAAATAAAACTATCTTTTAATTATATTGAGGTCCTTATGTTTACGACTTCGAAATTCAACCTTAACCAACTTAAATCTTCAAAATAATTATAGAGTCGCGATGTCCTGTTAATTATCTATATGATGGGCATAATTATATGCATAAGAAAAATAAAAAATTATTATATTGTCCTTGGGACTTAGACACGGGGCTCACAATCTTTAAGTTTCAAAAAATAAATAAATAAATAAAATAAAATACGAAAAAAAAACAAATTCTGCTTGTAGGCAAATTCTCTACTTTTGCTTACTCATAAGTTAAAAACTATAATTTGGATCAAAATTCATTCAATGTTAGCCTTTGATTTTTTTCTTAAGAATTTTCGCTTAAACTCCTGCACTAGACACTTCCATTTATGAAAAACTCAATCTCGAGTTTTCTTACTCTTTTAGGTGGGTTGTATCAACTTTAACATCCTAATCTCTTTTATTTGTGGCACTGAGTGGACTTGCATAAATATTATAAAATCATCTAACACTATTACTATCAATTCACCAATAACTATCTTCACTACACCTATTTGAATTTGATTTTTATCCACTAACAATTTCTCATTAGATTTTTTAGTTGGAATATCATAATGCACATCCATAACTTTTTGAAGAGAACACTTTTTAAAATTAACAATAACTTCAACCTATAATATAGAAATTAAACTATCAAGACCTAAATCATGCTCTTTTAATAATGTATTGCCTGAAGTATTTTTAATGGGTTTAGAGTTATTCATAAAATTAAAGATTTTATCGTGTTTCTCATTTATCACTCCATCTATGCAACCAAATTAACATTAGGAACCCATTTGTCATAATCTTCAACCCTAACACTAACCCTAGGTTCTTTTTACAAATCATGTACTTTAACCTAATTTTTTATTTTCTTCAATCTTTGATTGGGTCATTTGAACATTTGTACCTATAAGAATGCAATACACATCTTTTTCATCTTTGATTAATTTGTATACACCTCACTGCTCGCAATACCAAACATTCACTTGTTTATGCTATAGTTTTCCAAGCAAAAAAATTCTTATATCAACATTATCAAAAATATGACAGTAAATCTCATCCATATAACATCCATTCGAAAACTTTACCCAATATTTCTCTTCACGAACAATAATTCCTCTATAAGGATTCATACTCGTTATAATAGACAAGTATAAATCATGAATCAAATTTTTATGGATGTAATTTTTTTCGATGTCCAACAAGAAAAATATTGTAGTGTTTACCATAAACTCTATTGTTGGTTTAAATTTTTTTTTTTTGTTAATACTCACCAGACTTTTTAGTCAAAGTAGCTCCTTCAAATGATTGTCTGCAATTTAAAACGTCGAGCTCCACACAATCGGCTCTACTATGGTTTCTTGTCAAGACAATGGCATGATCCAAAGATGACAAGTCTTTTCATCCCTTCTGTCATCTATGAAGTTCGCATCACCTCATCCACATGACTGGATGGTTATTTTTCTTTCTCCTCTTAGTAAGAAATATGGTATTACCAAGAGCAAATCATGCTCTGATACCAAGCTGATGTAATGAAAATGTGATAAATAAGATTAATCTCACAGATTAATCTCAAAGGGCTCTTGAAATTTATCAAAGAAAGAGTTAAATATGAGAGAAAATAATATTGAAGGGTCAAAACTTTGCTCTCTTAGAATTTTAGTATTCTATTTATAATGAAAAATAAAGTTGAACTAAATTACAATATTATCCTAAAATCGCACAAATAAAATAAATAAAATAAAATACGAAAAAAACACTTATTGTATGCAAATTTTCTGCTCTCGTCTTTTTTCCAGGTCAAATACCATGATTTGAAACAAAATTCATTCAATATTAGTCTTTGATTTCCTCTCTAAAAATCCTCGCTTAAACTTTTGTGTCAAAGTACCACAGTGGTACATATTTAAATTTTTTATAATTGTAAAATCAAAAAAGAAAATCCTTATAGTAACAAAAATGATACATTGCAAACGAAATTAGTGTTTGTTTAACTAAATTATAAAATTAATTTGCTTCAAAAGAAAAACTATAAAATTAATGAATGTATATACTTAGGCTGGTAATTAATTAATTAGCTATAAATTATTCTACAATTATCCAACTTGAGATTCCTACTGAATAAATAATATATACTATGATTTTTTTAATTAATATAAATTATTAGTGCTAAGTTTAAATATGTATATGTTGGTATGAATCCAAATACTTGTTAATTATAGACATTTTGAATTTTTGTGTTTTTAACAATATGGGTTGTTGTTCGTAGACCCAGTGATAATGATTGATATAGTTTGGAAACATAAACTATATATAATAAAATTATTTATGAAGATAAATATAATAATTAATAGGACAAGTGCACGGGTAATAGAGAGAAATTAAATTATTTTGATGACATTTCAAAGTAGGTATTATAACTTTGCACACGAGAGGGTATAGAATAGTGTGGATGGATGATGATTAAATTAATTATTGGGTAATAACATTTGAAATCTTGAGTTGTTATATTTTTATAAACAAAGACATAATTTATGTATTTGTGTCAAATAGGTCCTTGTTTCTTAATGAAACTATAATAACAATAATTTTCCAATAGTGAATTTTATAACCACAATATTATAATACGTAAATTAACACTAAAATGAAAAACCACCCTCGTCTCTTAACATGCGTAACCAACTAGAGTCTTAAGAGCACTATGCTTACGTATCTAATTTAGAAGCAATTTTTTTCCTTAAATCTATTATATGAGAGTAGGTAGTTCTTAGGAAAAAGTGTTGTGTGAATAAAAATTGTCTTTCTTAACCCTAAACCAAGAATTGTCATTGAGTACGTGTTTGGCATAAATGAAAACATTATGTTATTATTTAAAAAATTATAAAAGTCTAAAGAATCCTTACTAAATTGTAATTTTGTTTGGGATTGTAGTGTTTCTTATGTGCTTTGAAATTCAAGCTAAAAAAGGTATATAATAATACTAATTTTGAATAGAATTTGTACATTTTAAAATTAATATTTAATATATTTAAAATTTTTATCCCATAACAATTAACTATAATTTAAAAATCATTATATTTAAAATTTTCACACTAGAAGAACCCATACATACGTACATACATATATATATATATATATATATTTATGTATATATAATGAAAGAGTAGATGATGACGGTGATGGTGATGATGATGATAATGATAATGAAACTCTAATGATGAAGTTGATGAGACAATCACTTAATCAAGTAGATACAATTATTGGGTCTATGACATTTATTTTAAAATCTAAATTGATTCTCTCTCTTTCCCTCTATGTCCATGTGTCTTGAATATGCATCATTGATATGCAATTAAAGTTTAATATACTACACATATTAAACAAAAATTAATTAATCAATTACTAGTTGTGGACTTTGATCAATGTCCTACATAATTTGGTGTTGTGAATGTTTTATATGGTGTAGTTTTGATGTTGAAGCTACCAATTTTATTGGTTATAATTAATCTAAATTAGACATACACACATACGTAAAAATATATGGACTTTTCTAATCCAAATTTTCTTGTTACTTCAAAAGAAATTGTCGTTTTTGATAGATTATGTACATGATGCATGGATTAATTACAAACTCAAACTTTTGATATTTAAGTGAATATTAATTGATTCAAATATAGGAGAAATATATAAATTATATCTCTCTCGATATGTTTAATCTTTTCATATGATGGTAATAAGAATATTGATTTAGTAAAACTAGTTTCTACTCTATATATTGGCTCTACAATTTTATTAGAATATACCATCTATATCTATATCTATATATCTATATCTATCAATCTATGTTTTTGTTCTTGGAGAGAGATAATTGTTTGATAATACAAGTGATAAAATTTCTTTATACATACTTGCCTTGGAACCTCCTCTGTACATATGTCTTAATTAATGGAATATTAATTAATAATTAGAAACTAAATTAGCTTAAAATTATTGCGAGTATTAGTTTAATTAAATTGTAATTAGTTTGCAATTTATATAATCAACTGTCAATCTCACTATCTTTTGTTGTCCTTAGCTGTTAATTATGTGATGTCATTGCCGATGGAAGTTAAGCCAACAAATAATTAAGACGTACGTAGTAGTTGACAAAATTAATTAATTAATTAATTGATAGGTTTGTTTAAAAATGAATTATGTTTATCTAATTATGAATTATTTTATTATTTTCATATTTTATTCTCAATTCCATAATATTGGGCATAACGGTTGAGAAAAAAAATGAAATTAGCTACTTCTCTATAGCTAAATATGCTATGAAGAGTAACATGGAAGACATCAACAACATTGGTTGAATATTAAAATTTTAGTTAATTATTTAGAGTTAATTCGTGATTCCACGTTCTTAGGTCATTTCATAAGAAATCATTTATAAATTAAATAATTAAAATTTAATTCTAGATTAATAGTTAATCAATGAAACCGTAATTAATTAGGGAATATTTAACGGTGTGGGCACTGAGGGGAAAATTGAAAACCAATAGGGTTTCAAAACCCTAGAATTCATAAAAGCAGGTTAACCTTTCCCCACGTAATTATCATTGAAATGGTAAAGATATGATGAAATTAGCGTAGATTTTTGAGACCCCACTTAAAAATTTTTAGTTAATTTCAAATTATTATTATTAATTAATTTAATTAAGGTTTGTTGGTTGTGAATAGTTTGGAAAGGAGAAAGTTGGTATAATTTTGATCCATGCATCATGCATGCCCTCACAAATAATACTATTCACGTGTAGTAGACGTAATAAGATTGAGTATTAATAATATTAATTTAATTTAATTTATTGTCAAATAATTAACTGTTTTTATTTAGTTTAATTGCCTTTTTTTAGATAGCCAATCTGTTGTTTTTTATATTTGTTTAATGAAGAGATGCTGAAAGCAACTGTCATTTTCATTATTCAGAAAAAGAGAAAAATCCCTGCAGATTAAGCCATTTTTATATATAAATTAGAGAAGATTAGAATCAAAATTAATACAAGCTGATGATCATCATATGGTCAATAGATTCTCTTCTAATATTAAGTCACATATAAGGTGTACATAGACTATGTTCGATCTTTGTTAAACTGTAACAGATATGATGATAACAAAAATATTTTTGAAACTTTCAAATATGTAAATTCGTTCATCTTGATCGTATAGGAAAAATCTAAGATACTTCTGAATACATAAATTTGATCATATTTTTGGATTTTTTTCCTATAATTTTTCTATCTATTTTTCATGTCATTTGAGAGAAAATTGATAATTTGTTCATGCTTTCGATCATTCCTAGAAGATAATTAATTATTAGTATCAAATTTGATTTTAATTACGGTATTAATTATAGAAAATAATAAAAAATGGGAGTTGTTCAATCATTAAATAATTAATTTATTCTCGTTCCATTTGCATGGAAAGGGAAAGACTTATTATAGAATCAAATACGTGGCATGAAAAAACATAGAAAGTCTGAGTTTAGATGTATTGGGTAGAAACTTGACACAGCAAGCAAATCAGTTGTTTAGCTGACACTAGCCACAACTATGTTATTATTTTCTATTAATTGATTAAAAAAATTAACTAATTAATAATTAATATAATTTATATACTATTTAATCTGACATCACGACCCCTCTAGTTTTCTTTTAGTTAATTAATTAAACCTGCTTCTTTAGTTTCATAAAGAAGAAGAAGAAGAAGAAGGTGGTCCACCCGACAAGGATTCCTAATTGAAGAAGCAATCTCTTCTGTGAAAAATCTTGCATTCGCTTTCGTGTACTCTAGTTTTGTTTATAATTTCGTTTAGTTAGAGAATATTTAGAGTTTCTTTTAAGGGTAAAACTAGCTGCCGACAACAAATGAGGTAAGTGAAAAGAGGAAATTAGATAGAAAATAAATTAGGGTTTGATGATTAATTCTTGTTACTTTGACTCTATAGCAATGGATTGATTGATCTTTTTAATATGAGTTTAGGTTTGAAAGAGTTTGCATTGTGATGTAAGAAATTTATGGCATTTTCTTGGGAAAAATTGGTCCCCCCCAATCTCGCTTTCTATATCAAATTTCTCATCCAAGTTTCATGTTAATTTGCATGCATATCATTCACATATATATACATTTTATAATATATCCAAAATAGTACATTATACGATAATATAATGTAGTTTATACAGGGTATGATCGATAATTTTCAAAATAAGATATGCGTGTTTAAAATTTTTTTGACTTATTGTATAACTGATACCTTAAATATTTATCCCTGATGCATTCTAAACCGTTTTTGTGTTGCTATATCTTGATCCGTATATATATAACTAGCAACTAGCTAGTGTCAATATGAGTATAAATGTGATTATCTGATGAACAAAAAATGATTATCTGTGTCTCTTTCAAACCTTTGCTTGTATAAGTGTGTGAGTTTGATATAAAGGACAAAGAAGAAAAAGACGAACGCATATCAACAAATGACATTGACGAACTGTCAAGGTAAATTATAGGAATAAATTAATGTGTCTTATGAGTTTCAAAAGATGGTAGAAAATTTAGAGCGTTTGCTACACCAACTTCTCCTCTAACCATCTCACTATTTGGTCAAACCACTCATATCTATCCCATGTCGGCATCTTTATGTAAGAATTTCACTTTTTATTTACAATTAGGAGGGTTGATTTCATCGCAAAAGCACTTTAATTTCACGGTAGGACTTATATAGATGATATAATATGTCAATTTTATTTGAAATTGTAGTGTTTGTACTGTATTTTAAAAATAAAATTAAAATATATTTGATAATACTAATTTTTTATGAGACTCGTTTACTTTTTCATTAACTTTTACATTTAGTGTTTTTATTTAGCTTCAAATCTATATCACACCAACGTCCAATGAAATCTTAGAGTATATTTAAAACCGTTGCCTATTTACTTAACTTTGAAAGTATGGCCATTGAAGTATTTCATAATAATGAAGCATCAATTTTTTTTTTAAAGTTAATTCTTTTTACTTAGGTTAAAATTCAAGTCAGTAGAGAATCATAGTCCTTCATATTTGTTTCTTTTTGTGAGTTTTTATTTTTTTTTATATTGACAATTATAAAGAGATTTCCTTGTAGAAATACTTTTTTGTAGAATACAAGTAGAATTATTATACTTCTATTTATTAAAACTCAATTATTAAAATGTTATTTTAAAATCACAACTCAATCTCAAACATATCTTTAATGGTAGGGATATACGTTGCATACAGAAGGATGTCTGCATAGAAGCATATTCCTATATTAATATAGGCATAACAAATTAACTATAGAAAGACAGAATGGCCTCTAAGCAACGAGTTTGGTCTAATTGCAAAATCATCAAGCACACGTGGAAAGATACTCTCCATTTAAAATTTATAAGAAGAGCAGGCAGCAGCCATTAAAACTCAATATGTTAACGCAATGAAAACAGATAACCACCACCATGATCACATATTTATTACCTGTATGACATCAGAAAACAACCCCAGGTTACTGTTCGTATACCACTTTTTGCAGTATGAAATATACACTCGTTTCTTCGGGGTCACCTTGTTTGCGAAAATTATTCCATGCTTTCAAAGAATAACAGTTCAAGTGTATAATTACGTATACAACACCATATTACTTCCCATATGATCATGGCGAGCTAGTTCATAAACATTATGCAAAGATGAAAACAAAAACGGTAAAGATTTTATTTAATAGTGTTTTGTTGTAAAATAAAATCACTGAGTTATTAAATATAAGCGTGCGTGATTTAAGTTTATCAAAGACTTGAACTGTTATTCTTTGAAAGCAGAACAGACACACAATAGTCTCAAACTAATTCAAAAATTGAGTATACCTTTTCGAAAATTTACTATTCTCCCGATTTGTCAAATGTTTTGCTTAACTATCAAATTATATAGAGAAGGTTTATATTGGAGAGAATATTTTTTATATCTTTTGCTACTTAGCGCAATCTTATTACAATAGTAGGAAGTTTTGTCGAGTCTCACGGGGGAATTTGATCAAAAATCAAGAATTTGAACAAATCCAATTCCCTTTTCAACAAAATTGAACTACAATACTTGAATTCTCAACGTAGAAAGCTAAACAAAATGAATTCTATGGGAATAAGAACACATTTATGTATATAATATAGACGTCGACTATTCATTAAAGACGACAATGGAAGTGATAAAATGATATCTTCAGGTTCATATTGTTGTGATCTATGAAGATTTCAGCACACAACAATGGACGGGACAACAAAGCGAGGAAAACTGTCATTTTACTAGTAACGTGGCACAATCTGACTGGTGGAGGATAGAGTAACAGGGCAGCCAGCTACTGGAGTAAAGCAAACCCTAAATTGTAAGTGGTGGGGGTACTAAGCAGGTTGCTCGTGCGTAAGCTGGGGGAGGAAGAAATTTATTTATAAAAAGAATTAAAATTTGAGGACCCATTTGTGATATCCCGTTGATCACGAATCTTTTAATAATAATACGTGAATTAATATGAGCATCTATTCATGCAATCAGTGACGATACATATTGCGTGCATGGAATGAATACTTCTAACCACTAACAACGCAACATTTGTTGTTTTGATTTGTTTCTGATGATGATGATGATGATGAAGAATTATCTTTAATCACATCATAATCAAGTTTTTGATATCTATACATAAAACCCATGACCTCTCTTATTATTCCTAGTTAATTAAGCCACCGATAATCATTTCTTATTCTACAATGTATTATTTAATTTTGTCTTCTGAAATGAGAGATATTAATTCATGTTAAGAAATAACTCGAATATATTACAGATTGAACAACTATATATAACTGAATTTATTACCGTGAAATTTAGGGATTTATATTAAAAAGATAGATGATTTGAATATAAAAGAAATACTTAAATGAGTTGATGAATTTATGCTGTCAGTATGATATAAATAAATTAAAATTGAATTACAATAAATACTAATTATGATAAATTAATTATATATACCCATGATAATTAATCAACCCTAGCTAGTCTTCCTTAATTATTGCTTTGGAGGTAAGACATTTTCTTACTTGTCTTGACTTATTTCATGCAAATGATCCGCGTGTTCGTGTTTGTACATATAGAACATTTACAATCATTTAATTAATTAATATATAATTAATTAAGACTAATTATAATTGGCTTGAATATGATCGTGGGTCTATGACAAATTTAACACAAAGTTATGGCTAGACCTGTCAAACGGGCCAGCGATCCGCGAGCCGGCTTGGCTCGGCTCGGCATTTAGGTGGGTTAGAACAAAAAAAAATTGGCCCGTTTAATTCGCGGGTTTTTTTGGTTCGGTCCGTTTAACCCGCGGGTTAAGTGGGCCAGCTCGTTTAACCCACCTAATTAAAAAAAAATTAATTTAATTTTTTTTAATCTTTATATTTAGATG
>JAVXUL010000020.1:3322925-3338805 GCA_035590515.1 Trichilia minutiflora
ACCCGCGGGTTAAACGGACCGGGCCAAAAAATCCGCGAGTGAAACGAGCCAATATTTTTAGAACCCAACCCGTTAAAACCCGCGAATTAAACGGACTGACCCACAAGTTAATGATGGGCCTTGAACACCTAGGGTGGGTGGCATCTTCCTCTATTTAGATGCCTGATTCATGCTACTACTACTATTGCGAGAGCTCTTTGGGATTGACTTCGCTGGTTAAAAACTAGGTAATAAAAGAAGAGGGTATCCCTAACTCCAGGTTTTAGAAAATTTGAGTGAAAATATCCTCAAATAAAGACCTTCGCAAAATGGTTGAAGATCAAGCAGAAAGGTTTGAATCCGTCCTTAGCAGAGGTAAACCTAAAATTTTTCACATTTGCGAGTTTATACTCAAAACTGTATTTATTACCCTTTTAGATCAATACTGGTCTCTGTAGATTTCTAGCCTTTCCCAGGAAGTTTTGAGCTGTTGTTGATATAGACATTGTAACGAAACTTTGACCTTTTGTTATCAGGATTTGACATTATAAATGGGTACCTTAGCAGCTATATCATAACTGTTTCAATTAAAAATGATAGATGTTTGAAAAACACAGTATTTGTTTCCTTAATTTATGGTTTCATTTGGAAAAATGGAAGATTCTTTCCAAAGCTTTGACTTGTTCTTCAATAAAATATATTGAGAAATCAAGTATGAAAGTTTGATCTCTCATCAAGTACAAGCTTTCCTCTCTCTCAGCTTGGCCACAGCGTAGTCAATGTTGTATTATTATTATATATATGGAAACTTGTTCCCAAGGAGCATAGCCCATCTTTATAAATGAATTTGAAGAGTTGGATCGATTTAATAATTTATGATTGTGTTCCTTATCACAGGATCAACATTGTTTCCTGGATCATTTTTGAGCGCTAAGTAGTTCAATTGACAATTGTTAAAACTTTTTGAAATAGTACAAAGATTTGGGATTCAAACTTAACTCGCACCGCATCCGAAAAAAAAAGAAGAGTTATTTTATTATAATATTCAGATAAAAAAAGAATATATATAATAAAAATGCATTGTAAAGATAAACTTTTGATTATCATGCTTTTATAGTCTAGCAGAATAACTGCCTAAAACCACGTGTCGATGATAAAAACATAAAGGAAGGTGTGGGTCCCGACATGCTAACAAATCCAAAATCTAAACTTAGACATAATTATTGATTTTTTTCTTTTTTATACGTAAAAAAAATTTTAATTTATTAAATTAAGAACAAATCTTTAACCATCCTAATATTTAAAAAAATAGTTTAAATAAAATTTATATTTTGATTTTTTTAATAAATAAATAAATATATTTATTTTCATGATAACAAACATAAAATCTAAATTTAATCATAATTATTGATTTTTTTATATATACAAGAAATCCGAATCTTTTAAATCGAAAACAAATGTTTTATAGACGTCATATTTTGAGAGATAATTCAAATAAAACTCACGATATATTTTTAATATTTTAATAAGAATTTTTGATAATTTAAATTCAAGATTAACATAAATATTATTAAAAAAATCTTATCATCAACTCATTCCTAAAATTTTATAATTATTAACATTAATCATCTCAAATTAATATTAACTTAATTTAGTTGTACCAACCGCCACCATGTGATATCTTTCATCTTAACACACAGCCACCTATATAGATAGATAGCTATAGCTTTGACTTGACTAGATTGTTATTCTTTTTTCATATTACATGATCCAATCATCTTACATTATTTGCTGCAATAGATCTTGATCTCATTTGTTGTCATCTCCAACTTCAAAACATGCAACCTAACCCGGCTGCAATTCCCATATGCAGCTTCTGCAATTAGCTTTGATTTGATTCAATACATATTATCTTTCTCCTTTTGATTCTTGTTCTCTTGTCCATGCATGCTTAAACTTCTTCCTACTGAGGCTTGCAAATTACAGGAGTGGTGTAATACAAGGTATATGTTTTTTCTGTTTTTCTACTACATCTGTTGGTATAAATTTAAGATCGAGCTGTCATTCATAGCTTTGACTTGACTAGATTCTCAATTCTTTTACTACATTATATGATCCAAATGTCCAATCATCTTACATTATTTTCTGCAGCAGATCTTGATCTCATTTGCTGTCATCTCCAACTTCAAAACATGCAACCCAACCCACCTGCAATTCCCATATCCAACTTCTGTAATTAGTTTTAATTTGATTCTATACATATTATATTTCTCCTTTTGATTCTTGTTCTTGGCCATGCATGCTTAAATTTCTTCCTACTGAGTCCAGCAAATTACAGGAGTGGTGTAATATAAGGTATGTGTTTTTTCTTCTCTCTTTTACTACTTCTGTTGGTATAAATTTAAGATAGAGCTGTCATTCATGTATAGCAAACATGCTTCTAAATGTTGCTGTCCTTGTGTGAACAATTGAGAAATGATATTGACGCTGGTTCTTTTAAAGCTTAATTTAAAGCTTAACAAGAGAATTGATGATGATAAAAGAGATTAAGTTATTTGGGATTGAGATGTTGCGATTTATGTCAAGACCAAAATAAAATAAAATTAATGGAGGTATAATGTATTTGGATCTTTTCCTAATTCCCACTTGTTTATTGCAAGAGATTTTCTAAGTTGGACTGACCCAACTCCTTCCAGTAAAGTGTTCCTCTGTTAGGTGTGAATCATTGCTCTTTATAAGGTCCTTGAAGTGTCTTATTTAGAATCTGAGTTGGCCCATAATTTTGTATAAGGTCCAATAGGCTGGTTTTCTCTTGGGTGTTCTTAAGCACTGTAGGATTTATTTTGGGTTCCATGGATTGAGATTGGAGGTTGACATCAGAGAATACTCGATACTGCATTTTAAGTTTTCTTTTTAATGACAATGCTTTTGCTACATATACTTCAAAAGTACCATAAATACAATATTTAATAAATATTACAAAAAAAAATTATTTTTTATTTATTATTTGACAATAAGTAATTCCTTGTTGTATTAGCAATTCTTTTAAAGTCAAAATAGTTTAATACCAAACGAAGCTTAAAATTGTACACATTAGCACATTAGAAATAATTATATGTATTTATGAATATTATTACATACAAAATATTGGAAAAATTAAAATCATATTTCCAACATTGGTATGTATATATACATAGTATGTATTTCATATATATATATATATGCTTAAAAAATTGGTACATATCTAAATTTCTGATAAACTTCTAAATGTAATATCAAAAAAGAAAATCTATTTATTATTTGGCCATAGTAACAAAAATAATTTCTCTCAAATACACTACAAATAATATATAAGCTTACTAATACACCAATATCTTAATTAGTGTTTGTTTAATTAAACCATATAATTAGTTGGCTTAAAAAAATATAAAATTAATGAATATATATACTTAGAACAGTATTTAATTAATTAGCTATAAATTATTAAGATAGTAATTAATTAATTAATTATAAATTATTTTACAATCTTCTATTATTTAATCCAACTATCCAACTTGAGATTCCTACTGAATATATAAATATTATGCACAATGATTTTTCCACCTAATATAAATTGTTAATACTCATTTTAAGTATGTAATTGTTGGTATGAATTCAAAACTTAGCTAAGAATAATTGCTAATTATAGACATTTCGAAATTTCTTTTTTAACAATATGGGTTGCTTTCATAGACCAAAGTGATAATAATTAATATAGTTTAAAAACATAAACTATATAATAAAATTATTAATGTAGATAAACATAATAATTAATAGGACAAGTGCTCGGGTAATTTAGAAAAATTAAATTATTTTGATTAAGTAGATATTATAACTTGCACACGAAGAGGGTATAGAATAGGGTGGATGGATGATGATTAAATTAATTATCGGCTGATGACATTTGGAATCTTGAGTTGTTATATTTTTATAAATAAAGATATAATTTATGTATTTGTTTCAAATAGGTTCTTGTTTTCTAAAGTATTGATAACAATACTTTTGTAATATTGAATTTTATCACCACAATATTATAATATGTGATTTGACACTAATAAGAAAAACCACCCGTCGTCTCTTGTAACAGGAGTTGCCCAATAGACTCTCGGGCCGCTATGCTCAGGTATCTAATTTACAAGCTATTTTTTTCTTAGATCAGCTATGTGCATGAGAGTAATTCTAGAAAAAAGTGTTGTGTGAATAGAAATTGTCCTCGTTGAAGCCAAATTAAACAGGAATTATCGGAGTACTTATGTGGCATAAATGAAAACATTATGCTGTTATTTAAAAAATTATAAAAGTCTAAGATCAAGATACTATCCTTATAAATTGAGTTTTATATCAGATTGTAGTGTTTCTGTTGTGTTTTAAAATTTAAGTCAAGAAAGTGTTTAATAATACTAATTTTTAGAAGAATTTACATATTTTAAAATTAATATTTAATATCTAAAATTTTTATTCTACAACATTTAGTTGTAATTTAAAAGTCACTACATTTAAAATTTTCATATTAGACGAGCCTTATATGTAATGAAAGAATAGATGATGATGGTGATGACGATGATAATGAAACTCTAATGACGAAATTGATGAGACTAATCAGGTAATTAAGTAGATAAAATTTTGGGTTTATGATATTAATTTTAAAATCTAAATTCACCCTTTCTCTGATATGAAATTAAGGTTAATTTTCTTCACATATATATTAGACACAAATTAATTAATCAATTACAAATTGTGGACTTTGACCAATTAATGTGCTACATAATTTGGTGTTATGAATACTTTATCTGGTGTAGCTTTGATGTTGAACCCCCCAATTTTATTTTTTATAATTAATGTAAATTTCGACATACTAATTAATGAAGTCATACACTCGATATTTAAGTGCATAGTAATTGATCCAACTATATGAGAAATATATAAATTAAATCTCTCTCAATACATTAATCTTTTCGTATGTCCAATATATAGAAATATCGATTTTGTAAAATTTGTTTCTACTCGGGCTTTAAAATTTTCATAGAATATACAATCTATATATATTATTTTGTTCTTGGTGAAATATAATTATTCAATCTAATTAGTAAAATCTTTTAGTCGGTATAAATGATAAAATTTCTTTATGCATATTTACCTTGGAACATCTTCTGCACATATGTCATAAATTAATAGATTATTAATTAATAATTAGAAATTAAATTCGCTTGAAATTATTGCAAGTATTAGTTTAATTAAATTGTAATTATTGGCAATTAATATAATCAACTGTCAATCTCACTATCTTTAACTGTTCTTAGCTTTTAATTATGTGATGTCATTGCCAATGCAAATTAAGGCAACAAATAATTGAGGCGTAGTAGTTGATAAATTTAGTTTTTAAAAATGCTAATTATGAATTATTTATTATTTTTCATATGTTATTCTCAATTCCATGATACTGGGCATAACAGTTGAGAAAAAAATTAAACTAGCTACCTCTCTATATCTAAATATGCTATGAAGAGTAACACAGAAGACATCAACAACATTGGTTGATTATTAAATTTTTAGTTAATTATTTAGAATTAATTCATGAGTCCACATCCTTAGTGTCATTTCATAAGAAATCATTAATTAATTAATTAAAGTATATTCTTTGATTGATAGTTAATTGATGAAACCCTAATTAATTCGGTGTGGGCACTGAGGGAAAAATTGAAAACCAGTAGGGTTACAAAACCCTAGAATTCATAAAAGCAAGTGAACCTTTCCCCACGTAATTGTCATTGAAATGGTAAAGATATGATGAAATTAGCATAGATTTTGAGACCCCACTTCAAAAATTTTATTAAATTTCAAATAAAATTTAATTAAGGTTTGTTGGGTTTATGAATAGTTTGAAAAGAAGAAAGCTGGTGTAATTTCGATCGATACATCATGCATGCACTCACAAATAATACTATTCACGTGTAATAGATGTAGTACGTTGAATATTAATTAATTAATTAATTGAAAATAATTAACTGTTTTATATAATTTATTTTTTTTTTAGATAGCCAATCTGTTTTTGTTTTTATTTGTTTAATGTAAAGATTCTGAGAGCCACTGTCATTTTCATCATTCATAAAAACAGAAAAATCCCTGTATATTAAGCCATTTTTATATACAAATTAGAGAAGATTAAATTCAAAACTAGTACAAGGTGATGATCATCATACGGTCAATAGATTCTCTCCTAATATTAAGTCACATATTAGGTGGATGTACAAGATGCTCGATCATTGTTAAATTGTAACAAAGATGATCATATAAAAAATTTAAGAGATACTTCTGAATACATAAATTTGATCGTATTTTTGGATTTTTTCTTTATAATTTTCCTATATATTTTTCATGTCATTTGAGAGAACATTGATAATTTGTTCATGACCTCGATCATTCCTAGAAGATAATAAATTAATTAGTAATATCAAATTTGATCTTAATGATAGTATTAATTAAAGAAAGTAAAAAAATGGGAGTTGTTTAATCATTTATTAATTAATTTTTATCGTTGCATTTGCATGAAAGGGAAAGACACATTATAGAATAAAAAATGTGACATGAAAAAACATAGAAAGTCCGAGTTTAGATATATTGGGTAGAAACTTAACACAGCAAGCAAATCAGTTGTTTAGCTGACACTAGCTACAACTATGTTATTATTTTCTATTAATTGATTAAAAAAACATTAATTAATTAATTAATAATTAATGTACTATTTAATCTGACATCACTTCCCATCTCATTTTTCTTTTGTTAATTAATTAAACCTACTTCTTTAACCTCATATGAAGAAGAAAACGAGGAAGAAGAAGAAGGTGGTCCACCCGACAAGGATTCCTAATTGAAGAAGTAATCTCTTCTGTGAAAAAAAATCTTTCACCGGCTTTCGTGTACTCTAATTTTGTCTTTGATTTCATTTTAGTTAGAGAATATTTAGAGTTTCTTTTAAGATTAAAACTTTATACCGACACCAAATGAGGTAAGTGAAAAGTGGAAATTAGATAGAAAATAAATTAGGGTGATGATTACTTCTTGTTACTTTGACTCTATAATAATAGATTGATTGATCATTTTAATATGAGTTTAGGTTTAAAGAGTTTCCATTGTGATGTAAGAAATTTATGGCGTTTTCTTGGGAAAAATTGGACTCCTCAATCTTGCTTTCTATGTCAAATTGTCCATCAAAGCTTTTATGTTAAGTTGCATGCATATCATTCACATGTATATGACACAGAATTATTGTATAAATGATACCTTGTATATCTCTCTGATGCATTCTGAACTTTTTTGTGTTGCTATATTTTGATCCATATATAACTAACTAGCAACTAGCTAGTGTCAGTATTGTGTGTCATCTTGATAAAATTTTGGACATATACTCTTAATTCTATTGTTAAATAAATTTTTTTTCCAGAGCTCAGATCAAAAGAAGATTGTAATTCGTCTTTGATACCAATATTATATATACATTATAAAAATTTAATTAGCGATGCTATGCACCAAAAGTATCCATTTTTTTTTTTTTTGATATTTTGTATGTGAAGGTAGTAACAAAATGTTTTTGAAGTTTTAATTAATACGTATGATAGCAAAATTACTCAGTAGTTGTTAACAAAATATCAGTATTTTCTAACAGTGAAAAGTGCTTTAATTTGGCTTAATCAACATCAAGAACAGCTGCTATTTGAGTTGATAATCTGATGAACAACAAATGATTATGTGTCTCTTTCAAACCTTTGCTTCTATACGTGTGTGAGTGTAATATAAAAGACAAAGAAGAAAAAGACAAACGCATATCAACAAATGACATTGACGACTTCTCAAGGTAAATTATAGGAAGAAATTAATGTGTCTTGTGAGTTTCAAAAGATGGTAGAAAATTTAGAGCGTTTGCTGCACCAACTTCTCCTCTAACCATCTCTATATGGTCAAACCACTCGCATCTATCCCACGTCGGCATCTTTCTGTGAGTTTTTCATTTTTTTTTGAAATTGTAGTGCTTTTTTTAGTTGTGTTTTAAAAATAAAATTAAAATATATTTGATAACATTAATTTTTAACGAAACTCATTTATTTTTTCATTAACTTTGTTACATATAGTATTTTTATTTTACAATAATTGTGGCTTCTCCTAAAAGTTAACTCACATTGGAATTAGAATTGTTTTCTAATGAGAATTGATCTACCATTTTAAAATTATCATCGTATGTATATATTTTTATTTATGTAGTCTATTTACTTAGGTTAAAACTCAAGTCAGTAGAGAATCGGATTGCTTTATGTTTGTTTCTTTTCGCGAGTTTTTCATTTATTATTGACAATTAAAGATAGATTTTCTTGTAGAAATACCTTTTTGTCGAATAATTATACTTCTAGTATGAAATGTTACCTTCAAAATCACAACTCCTCCGTCTCAAACATACCTTTAATCGTGGGAATATAAGTTGCATACAGGAACATATCTGCATAGAAGGATATTCATATATTAATATAGGCTTAAATAAACTATAGAAAGAGAGAGTGGCCTATCAGCAACGGGTTTGGTCTAATTGCAAAATCATCAAGCACACGTGGAAAGAGACTCTCCTTTTAAAATTTATAAGAAGAGCAGGCAGCAGACATTAAAACTCAATATATTACGCAATGGAAGACAAAAACAACGAAGATCACATATATATTACCTGTATTACGTCAGACAACCACAGGTTCTTGTTTCTATATGACCTTTTCTAGTATGAAATATACACTTGTTTCGGGGTAACTTGTTTGGGAAAATCATTCCCTGATATGAAACTCATACTAAGCACTACACTTGCATATACATCATCCTATTACTTCCGATATGATCATCGAGAACTAGTTCATAAACAGTATGCAATGATGACAACAAATATTTCGCTTGCTAGTGGTTCGTTGTAAAATAAAATCACGACGAAAGTTTATCAAAGACGTTAACCATAGTTTTCTGAAAGTAGAATAGAAACAACGGTCTCAAACTACCTGAAAAATTGGCTAAATCTTTGCCAAAATTCACTAGTCTCTCCCTATTTGGCAAATGTTTTGCTTACATATATCAAATTACAGAGAGAGGTTTTATGTTAGAGATAATATTGTTTATATTTTTAGCTACTTAGCTCAATCTTATTACAATACTAGGAAGTTTCTTGAGGCTCATGGAGGAATTTGATATACAATAATGTATTGTAAATCATGAGTTTGAGCAAATCCAACTCTTTTTTCAACAAAATTGATATACAATACTTGTATTCTCGACGAAGAAAACAAAACAAAATGAATTCTATGAGAATAAGAACATATATTAAGACAACAAAGGAAGTGATAAAATGAAATCTGCAGGTTCATATTCTTGTGATCTATGAAGATTTTCATGAGTTTCAGTACACAACAATGGAGGTGACAGCAAAGAGAACTGTCATTTTTACAATAACTTGGCACAATCTGGCTGTTGGAGGACTAGGATAGCAGGGCAGCCAGCTACCAGAGTGGGGCAAAACCCTAAATGGTAAGTGGTGGGGGGACTAAACAGGTTGCTACTGCGTAAGCTGAGGGAGGAAAAAATTTATTTATAGAAAGAGTTAAAATTTGAGGACCCATTGGTGAGATCCCGTTGATCATGAATGTTTTAATAATAGTACGTGAATGAATATGAGCATCTATTCATGCAATCAGTGACGAAACATATTGCGTGCATGGAATGAGTTCCTCCAACCACTAACAATGTGACATTTGTTTTTTCCTTGTTTGTTTATGATGATGATGATGATGATTAATTATCTTTAACCACCATTATAATCAAGCTTTGACTATGATACATGAATCCTCGTATAATCCATTTAAGGATGGTAGTTTGGATTACGATACAATTATTCGATATAAATTCGATATGATTAAACGGATGCAGATTTAAAATTTTTGATATGAATAATAATCGATCGTATTTATATTATACGATTAATAATCATGTTGGATTTAGATTTGACCTTTTAAATTCATTTATTCGTTTAAAATACGATTAGTAATAAATAATCATATTTAAATATTAAATAAATAATCGTATTTAAACAAATAATCATGCCTCAATGAATAATTATTTAGTATAATAATTTTATTTATTTATATTTTGATATTTCTTTTATATTTAAATTGATAATTATTTAATAAGTTAAATTTTATATTAATTAATTAAATATATTGAATGGATTGGATTGAGTTAATAACCAATCATATTGTATTATGTCACCTATTTAATAGATAAATGACATGATTAATAAACGGATAATATTCAAATTAGGGATTTTTAACATGATTAATAAATTGATTAGATTCGTATTAACACAAAAAAATATTATAAGTTTATTGACTCGATATAAATACGACACGTTTATTTGAATTATCACTCCTATTGCTGCTTGTCTCTTTTCTTATTCCTTATTAATTAAGATGGTGACGATCATTTCATATTCTAAAATGTATTATTTTATATCTTCTAAAAAAATTGTATGTGAGAGATATTGATTCATGTAATAAATAACTCAAATATATTACAGATCGAATAAATATGTATAACTGAATTTAGTCATGAAATTTATGAATTAATATTAAGAAGATCAATGATTTAATTTGAAAGAAATACTTATAAGAATTGATGAATTAATGTTATCATTATGATATAAACAACTTAACCTTGAATTATAATGAATACTAATTATAATAAGTTAATTATACATACGATAATAAATCAACTCTCGATACTCTTTCTTAATTATTGCTTTACAAGTATGACATTTCCTAACTTTTCTTGATTTATTTCATGCAAATGATCTACATGTGCATATTTGATACATATAAAACGTGATCAATCACATAACTAATTGATATATGATTAATTAAAACTAGTTATAATTTGTTTCAATATGTTTGTAGGTATCTCACAAATATGTTTGTAGGTCTCTCACAAACTTGACACAAAATTATGGCCCACAATTTTATTATACCAGTATTTAAGGATAAATAACAATAAACACATCATACATATCAAAATATTTATTGGATCACTTATGGGTGCAAGGTGATGGGTTGAGTTTGGAATATATGATTTGGGAACGTCTTGAATTCTATTCTAACCAATTACTTATAATTCAAGTGGGATGCTTGAATGATGCTATACTTAATTAATATTTTTCTTAAGATTAATCAGGTCCTTGAATATTAGTCGAGTGAGACCCATAAATCAGCCGAATATTCTAAATTATCAAAAATATATTTATTGGGATAATAACATCCAAGTCCCTAATTTCTTCTTTTTCTATTGGAACTTTTGCATTTATAATTAACAAGTCCCTTTCTCTTTAAATAAATCTTAACTAGCCCAAAAAAAGAAGAAGATAATTTAACTAACAAAGTCTTGATACTACTTTATTTATAATATATTTACTATTATTGATTTCTACGTAATTTTAAAAACTAGTTAAGTATATCAATTTTTAGCAGGATCTATTCTCTTTTAATTATTATATTTTTACATTTTACTCGACAATAGTACATGTGAAACTACAATAATTATAATATTTTAATCTCAAATATATCTTCAATATTTTTGAAAAATTTTAAAACACATATATATATATTAATTAAATTGTATGCTGTTAAATTTCAAATTGAGATCAGAGAAGGAAAAGAAGGATAAAGTTGTTTTCATGTAGCTAATAGAAAGAGAGCACGTACGTCATTCTTTATTATTTGTCTTAAATTATTGTATATAAATAGAAAGCTGCTGGTAATGATGGGATATGAAGGAGGCAACGGATTGAAAGAAGAAAATGGGAAGATCTCCCTGTCGTGATGAAACCGGTCTGAAAAAAGGTCCTTGGGCTTCTGAAGAAGATCAAAAACTTGTCAAATATATTCAAAAACATGGCCATGGAAGCTGGAGAGCTCTCCCAAAACTTGCAGGTATATATCAATTCATTTTCCTACAATTTCCCGCACTTTCCATCTCTTTCTAGTATATTTCTGAGGGATGATATCGATTTTTTTTGTTTGTTGCAGGTCTTAACAGATGTGGGAAGAGTTGTAGATTGAGATGGACGAATTACTTGCGTCCTGACATCAAGAGAGGAAAGTTTTCACAAGAAGAAGAGCAAACAATTCTCAATCTTCATTCCATTCTTGGCAACAAGTAATAATCTGCTTTCTGCAACAGTCTTTTGTTTTCCTATATAAATTTACAGCTCGTATTCGATTCTTATTGTTTTGTTTTTTCCAGATGGTCAGCGATAGCGAGTCATTTACCAGGAAGAACTGACAATGAAATCAAGAATTTCTGGAACACACATCTGAAGAAGAAGCTCATTCAGATGGGATTTGATCCGATGACTCACCGGCCGAGAAGTGACATATTTTCAAGCTTGCCTCATCTTATAGCTTTGGCTAACCTAAAAGAGATTATGGAAAATCATTCGTGGGAAGAACAAGCAGTGAGAATACAAGCAGAAATGACTAAACTTCAATACTGGAAATATTTTCTTCAACCTAATCCAAGTACAAATAACAACACTTCTGTTCTCACTGATATTGATAACATCAGTCTGTTGAACTCACTCTCGTCTTTGCCGCCGCATAATATGGGCAGTCGAGGCGGCGTAGACTCTCCTTTACATCTAAACAATCCTTTAATGCCTTTCTCTCATATGCCGGATTTACAAGTTTGTTACCAAAGTACTCCAATGAACAACAAAGATAGTACTCCTACTCCTACCCGCACTCCTACTCCGGCTGTCCCGGAGTTTCCAGTGTTGACCCATCATGTAACAGCTGCTATTTCAGATCCTTCTCCTCCTTCCATGGTAGCTCCGGCGCCGTTAACAGAGACGTCTTCAGCCAACAACTTGGGAGATGCTTGTAGTACTTCTTCCTTCAGTTATGGAGGAGCTCCTCCTCCATCAATTTGGTCTGAATTTCTCCTCGAAGATCCTTTGTTTCATGAGATTGCATAGTTTGTTTTTTGATGTCGTGAATTTGGGATATATTTTAGCTTTGGAATTGGACTACCACCACCACCTTTAATTACTGTGTATTAATTAGTTAATCTAATATTGAACATATATATTTGCAATCCTTCCTACATCATGTACATGTATATTATATCATTTTGCTCATCAATATTGGTAGGTTGAGTGTTTTTTCTGGTCATATAAATTCTTAAGTTCTGATGGATTTTAATTAACACTTTTATTTTGATACAAACAACACTTTCCAAGAGTTATATAAGCTTATTTTTTTGCAAAACAGTATTATTTTGATACAATATAATGTTGTTTAGAGTCATATAGGGTAATTTTACTGCAAAATAGTGTAAATTAATATTATTTTAATACCAAATATAATAATTTTAATGTAAATTTGTATTTTAAAAAACATACATGCATGGAGGTCCTCGTTCGACATATTACAAATTACAATTAAAGCTCAATTAACATTCATATGCATCCTTAAGTTGATTATAATAGTTAATTATAGTGCATAGCGTTACTCAAAATCTTTGACTTCTGTTGTTTTTTGTTTTTTAATTTAATTTTCTTCGTCTTCACTCAATTTCTAGGAAAATTAATGGATGTGTTGCTGGAATTGTCTTTGAACATATCCATGCCTTAAATTCAATACAATTAACTTCCAAAGAAAAGACAAGGAAATTTCTAACTATCAAGAAAACAATTAATTTGTTGACATTTGCAATTAGTCTTCGTTGACCATTTATATGCATTTATTCTATATTCCCCGTATGTACAATTTCCTGACGAAGTGCTTGAAAACTTTGCAACATATTCCAAAACCTTTCTTACTAAATTTCCTCTTTTCACATCACATTTTCTCAATACTTACATTAATTTCTCGGGAAACAAACAAAATTTACAGGCATTTGTATATGATTCAAAGAACATCGTGTCGGTCTTGCTGTTCACACAATGTTGCGATTATGCTTTTTTCTTCCTTACTTTTTAAAAATTAGTATTTATGAAACACATTTATAATTAATTAATTAACTAATATATTATGATATGTGGGTAAGTTAAAAAAAGAAAGGCCATTGACCGAACCTCTGGATCCAACTACTCTAGAGGAAGTGGATCATAAATTAGTTAATTAATAAATATAATTGGGTTTAATAAATATTATAAATTGATTAATGTAAATTCATGTGTATATACTTGAGTCTTGTGGGAGAGTTGACCAACGTGTTAATGTCAAAAAAAGTGACAAATAAGGATTCTCAATGATAGTAGGGCCCCAAAGCAGTTGGGAATTAATTAATTAATTAATAACCCAAATTAAAAAGTTGTTAGTAGTAGAATTAATTCTCTGACCGGCAAGGATAAAAAATTCTAATTTCATCAGTTCTACATTAATTCTTCTAATCTCGCTGTCAAATTAAAAATAGATTTAATTTGTTTTTTTTGATAATATTTAAATAAAATAAAATAGGATTCATATTAAAAATTTTTAATATTGTTTGAATTTAAGATTCACGGCATTAGTTTCTTTTTTTAAAAAACTTATATGAAAAATGTATTGAACTTGGAATAACTTAATTGGATCCTTCATGTAGAATGCATAAATTTATCAACTATAGTTAAATAGCATTTTGATTTATTTATGCTATTTGCATTTTCATTTATTTTTATACTTTTTTTTTTGATATAAAAAGTTGTGATTATCTTTAATTTTCAGTACCAGTTTGTCTTCTTTTTTGATTTTCTGGTTCGGTGAATTACAAAACATTAAAATTATAGGGGTAAAGCCAATTTTATGATGAAAACTCTCTGATATTTAAGTCAGTGAGGGTTTTACTTGTTTGTAAAAGTAAAAAAGAAAGTGAAAAAAATCAGAGAAAAATTCAAGTGTTTATGAATTTTTCTTTTTTTTTTTTGGTGTATGAATATCCTCTCTTTAAAAGGTAATACGTACCCCCCTTTATTCTCATATTCAGTTATATTATTGAAATCATGAAATTTCGTACCTATTGATACGTGTCGTTACCTGACTGGTGTGCCCTGAAAATTTATAGCGGGAATCGTGGGATGTGACTGTTGTAGATGTCGTAATATGCTATGTGTATCTGAGAATATTCTGGGAGGTTGATGGGGTCGGACGATTGATTCTCTGAGGCTCCGAGTCTTGATGTTTCTTTTGGAGATGTTACAGGCTTTTGATGACATTATATACAATAGTTGCTTGATCGAATGCCCGAGATAGAGTCTTGGATAATTGGTGCTAAAGATTATCTCCGAGCACATATTTACTGTGAGTAATCCGAGATAGATTCTTGAATTCGTGACCTCGGATGGTTCACCCGACACGTTCTTATTGCTTTTAGTATTATAGAAAAAGGTCTCGGAACATCATCGTATTTAGGGTTTTATAGGGATAGTCATATCCGTACGATGGGTCTGGACTTTAGTAAAAATACCCAAATAGTAAACCCCCAAAATTTTTAATTAAAAACTTAATAACTGTTGTACAGCTATTATATGGGCCACGTCGCTTCTACTACCGGTTATCCTTAAGTTAACTTTTCGAAAAACATAATCGACATCCACGTGGCATTTTTCTATTGAAAGATGAGATTGGAAGACTAAGATATCCGGGCCATAATGATTCGTATAAAAAGGTGGGCCTCACAGAAATTCAAATTTGAAAGGACGTGACTCTTGGTGCTTTGGACTTGAATGACATGGCACTTTCCTGTCTGTTGGATTTGATACGATGGTTAGGGTTTTTCTGATCTTCTCCCCCATATGTCTCTATAAATACGCCCC
>JAVXUL010000020.1:3358798-3372742 GCA_035590515.1 Trichilia minutiflora
TCTACATATATAGCCCAGTAACTTTCTCTCCCATTCCGATGTGGGATTCGGTCCATCCCTGCCATCCTAGAAGCCTGCCAGAAGCCGCTCCTTACTCAGGCTTCCTCGCCCCGGCGCCACTTCCCTCCCTCATCGGACCGAGATGTTACGCAATAACTGTTAGGTAAGGGCCCTCATAGAGTGTAGGAGTCTAGCTGACTTATTTCTTTATAGGGTGCGTTAGACTTCCAATAACTGTCAGGTGAGGGGTCTAATTGCTATCTATTTAAAAAAGGGTATTGGGTCTAGTTTAACTAGGTTCAGGCACCAATAACTGTCATGTGAGGTGTATAGAATGTAAAGATTGATTGATATACGTTATAATGAGTTACAAACAGATATATATTTATGACTTATTAGATTTATCTAACCAATAATTGTCAAATGAGATTTGATAAATTTGATAAGTATATAATCATCCACTACAAGCTATAACAATATTACAAAAATATTAAAGAAATATAGGATTTAATTTAAGTAATGGAATACTATTTAATATGAATATAATAATCATCACATGTTTCTTACCGTATTATATGTAGAAAAGTTTCTTATAATTACTTGAATTTTATAATTTTAATTAAGACCAGTATTATTCTGACATATTCTATATAAATTTCATGACATAATGCAATATTTTAATTTGAACATGTTTTTGCATTCAAAAATTTCCAATTTTAAAGCAATTCAACTTCATTATTATATGCACATCATCCTCGAGAATAAATATTAACACCATTTTAAACTTTTTTTTTTGAAATCAAGGGGAACTCCTACACCTATTCTTTATTGAGACGTCCAATCATATACGGAATCGACACATCCTTTGAGGGCGAGATCACTCGAATCAATAGACAATCATCCTGAGCCAAGGCACATCTATAGGGACCGCTCTACGACAATACTAAAAATAAGATAAAATCTTTGACCTAATCTTTTTAACGTTTCGCAATAAGAGACCCTGAGAATGATGGGAATGGAATTAAAGACCAATACAAGCATTGGTTTGAGTCATACCATCAAATCAGGGTTACCATTTTAAACATTAGTAATGAGATTCTGTTTGTTTTTATTATATTACAAATTTTAAGTCATAAATATTAAAAGATAATTTTATTACTTATCAAATATCTATAAACATAGAAGATAATAATAAATATTATTTTGGATTAAATAAAAGTGATCAGTTTAACGAACACTCTAGAATCAGTTCAGTATAATTTTGTATCACTCATTTTAAATTTTCTTTTTTAAGAATAGACGAAATATCATATCTAAAACCAAAAGAAAAAGGGGGTTTCTTTCTTTTAACTATTACGTAATATTTAGTAAATAAATTTGTTATAATTTAATTTTTTTAAATATTTTTACTAGAAAATTTTGCCGTTCTTACTTTTATAATATATTTTTATAAAAAATATTATTGTTCTTAAATTTTGAAAATATCAAGTTAAAAATACCTTTTCATTTTTATATAAACATTAGCTTCGAAAGAATCGAAACAATTCAAAAATGCACCTTAGGCACTGTGCTTTGCCAGCACAACCAATCCCAATTAAGTAGCCAGGGTGGTTATCAACTCCCAAGTTCTTGGGCAAATTTGTCCAAAATTCTCTCCCTAATTCACGGGATTGAAGTGCTGTAAGCCTGTAACCTTCAGCAAAATGTAAAATCCGCGCAGAGTTTTCTTTTAAAACCAAACTCGATAGCAAACAAAAAATTACTTCGTATAAATACTATCCATTGCCTCCCTTTTTCATTCACACTTTCAGAGTAAACAGTACTAATTAGTAGTATTTCCATCCTTTTTTGCATTAGGTAACAAGCAATATCGAATGAAGCTCTGGCAATGACCGGTGCCGATTACACATAGTTTGGTATTGAGCTTGAAGCATGGGAACAACCACCAGAATATCTTCTAGTTCACAAAACTCAGGGGTGAAAACCGAAAAGAAGATTGATTTTTTGGTTGTTAATAATGAGTGTTGAAAGCAAAGATGCTGAAATGAGTTAAAGCTGTTGCTTCTATGAACCAGAATGAGTTTTAAGTCTTAAAATTTTGTAACACTGGTTTTAAGGAGTGCTGTTTATGCATCTATTGCTATGGGAATTATTTATGATGATTTCATTTATTGTATTCTCTCTAATACAAGAGTATGAGTTAGGTACGAAGCAGATAATATTAATCAAAAAGTTGAATTAATATTCATGGTAAAAAGTAATCACATGCGTATGCATCATGTCATCCATATACATTTATCTAATTTATTGATGTTCTGATTCATTGCATACACAAGCTATCGTATCAGTAAATTGGCTACGTGCGTACTAAATGCTTTTATATATCTCTGCTGATGATTCATAAGTGCATGAATATCTAGCTAGAAAGGAAAAAGTTGCTAACAGGTCACAGATAATCAACTAGCTCATGGATTGCCTGTGATCAATTCTTAATTCCTCAAGGTTTACTTCCACCTATATATATGATCACAAACAATTGCATCACTGCTTAGTTTCTAGATGTTTAATTTATCTAACCTCCAGAATTCAAAGACTGTCTTTTACTCTCATCTTTGAGGATTGAGCAATGTCTATAGAAACTCTGGCAATGGCGGGTGTTGATTGTATCAAGTGCAGCATCGACTGGGTAGAGATGGAGCTAAGGTAATTGGAGAAAACTCCGTCGTATCTTTGGGGTGAAGAAAAGGCAATCAAAGAGAGTAATATGAAAGAAAAGATGACAGTGAAACAATGTCAGAATCAACGTATCAAGCCAAAGATCGAAGAAAGAAAGAGATCGGGCGGCTGAATCAACTGAAATTTTAAGTTTTTCAAATACTACTAATATATATGAAATCTCCTCACTTACGTATGACAGCTACAGATTCTATACCAAAGTTTTACAGGCTTCTATCCTAAATATATCTTTATTTTCATCGTTAATTTGTCCAAGTTTTAGATGTGGATAGCAGTATCTCTCAGGTCTTGTTAATTTTTTCTTTTTCTTACACGTAAATGTGGGTAGAGAATATAACTTTTCTAGATTTCAGAGCTGCTTTTGCTTGCTTGGAAATTTTAGTTTTCAATTAAACCAAACTGAGAGAAGACGAATGATTGCAGAAGAAAGAACTCCCCTTGTTTCTTGATAACCCACAAACGGAATCATAAAACTACTACATGCTTGATGGAAAATTGTTGCAAACAACACGGAAATCATAAATAAATATCCTATCGATCACTTGGGATAATAAACTTCAGATATAAATTTTGTGAGCATAGATATTCCTGTTTCGATATCACCTGATCAACACTCCTAGAAGTTGCATCAACTGAAACTTAAGCAACGGAAAAGAGGCATTTTGGTTTATGCAAGGATTCAAAAGAACTTAATGGAAACAAAATTTAAATACAACAAAAAGTACAAAAACAGGAGCTTTTACAAGCAAACATATCATATACAAGAATATGAAGGATTGTACGTTTTTTTAAAATCCATCCATCATTTTGGTTTAAAATGATGGTAACTGAAAGATGCGAAACATCAAGCTAACCTATTGTAATAGGAGTTATTTCATCTTCCACCAGATAACTCAATTGCCTCCTGGTTGTATGCAGAATCTTCACCCCAGTCAAATCTTCTTTGCAATCTCTCGTACTCTTGCCTGCGAGTAACTTCAACATGCTGCCATTCTTCCCACCTCTCAGCTAGTCCCTCTCCTTCCAGCATCCGTACCACCTCTGACATTGCTGGACGGTCCTCTGGTGAACCTTGCGTGCAAAGCAGTGCAACTTGAATCATCGTCTCCACCTCCTGTATGTTGTAATTTTTTTTAAGGTTGTTATCCACAATAGCATCCAGTCTTTTCTCTCTCTCCAACTTCTTGACCTGTAATAAGCACAGAATAATTCAGTTGGTTAGAACTATATGTTCAAAACTTCAAAATTATGGTGAAAGCTTCTTTGTCTAACATCTAAAGCTGCATAATAATTTAATAGTTAAATTACAGTGAAATTTAGTTCCTTAAAATGTAAGTCATAGTAATATACAATTACTTGATCATTTCAATGAGAGAAATGAATGCATTCATACAACGCAAGATAGTAAATTGTCAAATCCGGCTTACATGGTCGAGCAACAAGACATCATCTTCTTCTTCTAAGCGTGAAAAGTCAATTGCCCTTTGCCCTGTTACAAGCTCTAGAAGCATAATCCCATAACCAAAAACATCTGTCCTTTCTGATGATTTCCCAGTGGACAAGTATTCTGGTGCTATGTGACCCATTGTACCACGAACTTGAGTTGTCACATTAGTCTTTCTCACATCCACCAATTTGGCCAAGCCGAAGTCACCAACCACTGCTTCAAAATCTTCATCAAGTAATACATTAGCTGCCTTCACATCCCGATGAATGATCTTTGGATTGCAATGCTCATGAAGGTATTCCAGTCCACGTGCCGCACCTAAGGCCACTCGTTTTCTAGTAGCCCAATCTAAAACGGGTTCTCCAGGTTTAATTTCTGGAGAAATACTTAAATTAGTCAAACATCATCAACATTAAATGTTAATATCTCGAAAAAAATAATTAATCCACTTGCATTGAGAAGCTTTCTGCAAAATAATGATTCAGAAAACAATACCTCGTAACCGATAGGCTACACTTAAGTTCTGCATAAACGGATACACCAAAAGCCGTTCCGTTGGGGTTGTGCAAAAGCCAATCAGCCGTAATAGATTTCTGTGGACAGCTACACTAATCATCTCAACTTCACGCTGGAAAGCAGCATCCCCACCAGGACTTTCAAAATCAGTTAATCTCTTCACGGCAACTTTTGTGTTATCAGCTAGCACTCCTCTATAAACCTTTCCAAAACCTCCCTGTCCAAGTACATTTTTTTCACTGAAATTGTCTGTAGCCAACTGCAATTCCCTCCACGAATATCTTTTTAATTGACCAAATGCGATTCTTCGGTCAACTTCGCCTGATAACACAATACAAACATGACATTCAAAAATACATTTATGAACCACATTCAAAGAAAATGTAAATCAAATCATTTCCTTCCAATAACCCAAGATGAGACACGATACACTTGCTTAAAATGTGATTAACGTCTAAGATCTACTGACATGCGAAAGCAAAATCAATTTACAGCTGGGCAATGTTTATGGCTTTTTTATGGATCTTGTAAGAGAAATGACAAACCTGCAACATCTACAAATATTTCACGCTTGTATCCTTTATGTTTACCCTTGCACAGAAAAAACACCAAGCCCCCAGAAAGAAGAACAATAAGTCCTCCAACAATTCCAACTATAATTCCAACCTTTGGCTTCTTTGATGACCCTGTCAAGATAAGAAACATATCTGGTAATTATCCAACGTAAGAAATTTAAATGGCTGTATTTTATAAACATCTCCCACATTATTTGAAAAAAAAAAAAGGAAATCTAACATCAAACCAAAATACCTGAGTCGTTATTAATAGATTCACAAGGATGTGGAAACGCCTTACCACAACTCAAGTTGTTTCCTGTGAAACTGACATAAGCCAACCAGATCCAAGTTAGTGCATATGATGCAATTGAGGAATGTCATGTCATTTGGGATGCATAGCAGAGAAGCATATCCTCATTCCAAATGAATGAAATATTTACAGGATGCCATGACTGACTAATTGATGAGTCAAAATAATACTGATAAATCATTGTCGTACTTGTATTTCGGGATCTGGAATAAATGAGCAGGAATTTGACCTGTTAGACCATTTGAATCCAGCTGACTGCAAAAATAGGTTCAACCATGTAACACGCAAGAGTTGAGAAACAGCAGTGGAAAAGTACCAACCTCTTCATATTTCATGCAGAAGATAACTAAGTTTCTGTATGACTTACATATTGATCAAGTTTGGAAGACCTGTAAGTGAGTCAGGGATATTCCCACTAAGATTGTTTTGACTCAAAGTCCTGATTGTATGGTCAAAAACAAATCAAAGCTTTTTCATGCAAATTCCAGGGAAAAAAAGCATATAATTGTACACCTCAGAAAATATTATAGATAGAATCACTTACAAGAACTGAAGCTTTTTAAGATTACCAAGGGAAGGTGGTATTTTTCCAAAAAAGCGATTGTTTTCCAAGTCCAAGCTGGTCAAACTTGAAAGATTTCCAAGCTCTTCAGGTATTTCACCAGTTATGCCATTTCCTTTCAATGTACTGCATGATAAATTCATCTTGCATATAAGGAATACATTTACAAACATCTTGCAAACTAACATAGACACATGTTTCTCATTTTTCACCAACAAAATTGTAAATGATCCTATAATGATTTTCCTCTGTACATGTTAACAAAAAAAGGAACTAATTCTCCTCTCCAAAGTGCAGCGAACAAAATTAGATATCATTGTTAAAGATATAAGGATAATATAGTATCATAAACAAATAAGATTATTCACTACTATCGTCGTTTTTGGAAAATGTCAATCTCCAAGAAAATGTATGAAACAACTATATAAGGTACTATAACTGACAATATATATGGATTGCTCTAATATACTCTTTACATACAGCGTTGACAGAGTCCTCAGAACTCCTATTCTTGGGGACAAGGTTCCAGAAAAGTTCATGGATGATAACGTTCTGCAAAAGGAAAAATTTATAAGCATACCAGCATATAAGGTACAAGAATGAAACTAAAAAACATAATATTGGACGAACCACTAAATAACTGTGGTAAATGCACATTAATTATGCATTACAGTCAATGAAAATGTCAAAGTAGATTTAAGAATAACTTACACAGAGACAACATTATTACTGGTATCACAGATGACATTTGACCACGTGCATGGGTTAACTTGGTTCTGATTCCAATCTGTCAGCTGATTGTTTAGAGTACGCAATGAGTTCTTCAATGCATATAGTGCATCTCCTGAAAGAGATCATAGAAATGTTAAGAAAAATTACCACCAAAATAAATCAGGACCCAAAACATTAAAAAATCCAACAAATTCAAACAATAAGAGGATGACCAATCAGTACCATCTCACTAGGAATATCTCTCCCTTCACATATAAACTATCTTCTGATTCAATCTAGTGTAATAAAAGTACTTCCAGTAATCCAAACTACTTATTGCTACAACTACATTAAAGGAACTGAAGATAAAATGCAACCTTCACAACTAAATAAACTTAGCTCTTCTTGGGTCTTGGCATTGTCTATTACTCTTTGCAATGCAATGAACAATTTACCAAATGAATATTTCTTTCATCTGAATATCACCGGAAATACCTGGCATATCTATATGCTATCTAGATCCATAATTGCAAGATAAGGAATAAATCATACCTTGATAATCAGACGCAGCCAAATAATGCAAGCAAGCCAATACCAAAGAGGCAAAGATATGTTTCGTCATCATCATCAACTCCAAAGATCAATACAACAATACATGTGATCTGCAACAAATACAAAAGTAAGATCCATCTCTACTAAAATTCATGGCACCAAATCTTTAAACAATGAATGACACTGCTGAGTATAAATAATTGATCAACAAAACCAAACACAGGGAAGCTGACAAGTCAAGCACAGTATGCACATGTCTCCAAGCAAATGAATGTTTGTATGTCAACAATAAATTTCTTATTTCTTAGCCGTAAATAAGTCAACAATGAAGACAAACAATCACCTGAATAGCAGCATTAGCATATCAGTCAATCTCTTCTTTTTTTTTCATGTGCAATCAACTCGCCATGAGAGTTTGACAGTTTGCAGAGCAGGTAAACATGTTATTTGGGGCAATCAGTGTATGGTTAATAGAAAAATGAAAGAAAAGAAATTCCAGACAACCATCATTTGGGTAATTGCAGGACATATTTGAATTCAATTCTAGAACAAGTTAATGTTGAAATTAGGGCCATTGCAATATTAGTTATAATGAGTTTTAGCAGTAGAGAATACCAAAATTCCAGGAAACAGACTTCAAAATATGAAAAATCATAGTATGTCAAGGATTTTTTTTCCACAACTGCAGGAAGATATACACGCATCTGGGTACTTATATCTGAAAAATCAAAAATTTAATATAGAACATGAAGAAACTCCACATAAATTTAGGCAATAATAAACGAAACTCACAAGAGATGAGAAAATACCATATAAAACTTGTATTTGCTCCACTGAGAATCATTCAAAATAAAAATTCAATCCTTTTCGGTATTTCAAGCTAAAATTTCTATTTGCTTTTTATGGG
The DNA here is from genome assembly GCA_035590515.1 of Trichilia minutiflora. NCBI lineage: Eukaryota > Viridiplantae > Streptophyta > Magnoliopsida > Sapindales > Meliaceae > Trichilia > Trichilia minutiflora. The sequence goes on from JAVXUL010000020.1 coordinate 3,367,097, forward strand.
TATCATCAAAAATCAAAAATTTCATTTGTTTTCCCACATTTCTCCATGTCAGATATTTGAAGTAGGAATTCAACCCACAAAAAAATGAAACAAGATCTTATGCGAGTAAGAATCACTCAACAAGCAAATCAAAACTAGAAACGCAAAACATTAAACTTTGAAACAAAAAGATTTCAACAAGCAGTATTACTTCTCAGACTGGAATCAGATTGGAGCTGGAGCTGGAGCTGGAGCCGGAGCCGGAGCCGAAAAAGAAGATAGGGGATTTCATTTTTGATGGAGGAAACTAGTTGGTAAAAAGGGAATCAGAGAGTTGGTTAAGTTTGAGCTGGCTGCTGAAGAAGTTAAGAATTTTTTAATTTTTAATAGCCAAAATTCTAAATTCTAAAGAGGAGAAGGTTCTGTCTGCCCTTTTGGTTTTCCCCAACCAGTCTTTATCGTTGAGTATGCGGTTTTGAGATAGAATATTTGGATTATTAAACTATTCAGAAAATGGGTAGAATATTTGAATTACTAAATTATTCAGAAAATTTTACATAAATGAAAGATATTCTGCAATTATTACTGTCCTGCATCTGTGGCTTTGTTGTGTTTTCACTTTTCAGTGGTCCTAAAGTTTACTTCGGAGTGTGACCCCATTCCACAGACAAAAACCAACCAAACTGTTACTGTCTTGTAAATTTGTAAGACCAAAGACTTCCACAGATCTGCGTCCAAATTTGAATTTTAGAATAATAATGGTAACTTTATCATAAAATTCAAGGAACCATTTTAGAAAAATGTGATGATTCTAAGCATACATAAATTAATCAAAAACTATCTCATTAGAGAAACGGTTGAAGACTTGATTCTACAGTAAATAAAAAAATGGCCTTTTTTTAAATAAAAATAAAATGCTGAATTTTAACTACTCAAATGTCATCATACAAGTAAAAAAATTATGATAATTGAAACAAATGAACAGAAAAGGAAAAAAATTTTAATTTATATTTATGAAAAAATGAAAATAATAAAAATATATATAAATTATTTTTAAAAAAGTTAAATAAAGTTAGATAAACATAGGATCCGGATCCACGTTCTGCATTCCACTATTCAAGAAAAATAAATAACAAATGAATAAATAAAAAGCCACAAAATATGCAATAACATTCTGTATGATATTCTCTAACATTTTTTAATGTAATAAAATAAATGTCCATACAATTTACAAGCTTTTCAATAGTTGGCCCACGAGCAATTAAAATTTTGGTAGCAAGGGGGTCCAACGCTAATGATAAAGATTTTGAAAAATCTTCACTTCTGTACAAATTAATAATTCTCTATTATTTAGTGCTTTGAAATCCAATTACATATTAGAAAAAATTAAAAGCTACAAAACATCAATCCATCTACTTGAAAATTTTGAAATTTTGTGATTATATTGCTTTGTTATTTTGCTTTAGTCTTCAAGATTATTTATTAGAAACTTCTTTCTGTCAAGCTTTGCTTAAGAAAATATCATTTAATTTGCTCACATAATACAAATGCAGATCCAATGAAAACATATAACAAACGCCAACATTTTCTAATACATCGACATCATTGTAATAAATCTATTACAAGGAGCATGAAGTCCCAAACAGGGTCACGAAAAAGGAGTGAATTGGATTAAATATGGTTTTAAAAATTTGATGGACTTTATTGACAAATTAATGCAACAAACAAAATAAGTTCTAATTATACAGATAGTATTATGCAAATAAGTGTAGAGAAAGAAATAATGATACAAAAAAATTTTATAATGGTTTGATTGTAAGTCTATGTTCACTCTTATCAATTATTTTCTACATATATTGTTATGATTCGATCCGTGAGTTCTACCTGTGACAACGCTACAGACCTCCAGGATGTACCCAATAACACAGAATACAATCTATAGGCCTGTAAGGCTTTTATTTAATCTGTTTATCACAAAAGCATTTCCTGACACTTCCAAAATTTATCCTCACACCCAAACAAACAATAGATAAATCAAGTCACAAATATTTCTAGTAAATATGTGCGCACATTAAATAAAATATTCATCGTAAGTAAATCAGTGAGAATCCATCCCCAAAATCAAATACAACAATTATTACAATTCTGTTTAGTACTTTCAAATTTTAGAAATAAAAAGAAAGTTTACAAAAGACACCAGTGGATTGAGAACCACTTGGGTGAGTCGATATGTATACCTGAGCCTTCACTTCCTCAAGCTATCACCACCACCCGCTCTGATTATACCACTAGCCCTGAAACTGGAAATTTGTGAGGGGTGAGCATACGAGAGTATACTCAGTGAATGAACATATTAAAAACATATTTATACAAAAATACATTTATACATATATATATTCATTCATCAAAAAGGTAGGGTTCGAACACATTAAAATAAAAAAAAACTTATTTATTTTATAAACCATGAATCATGCTATGAAAAACATTGGACTGACTCCCTTTCCTGGCGACTACCTTGGCCGAGGGTATCCCGAGACCGTCAGTGAATTTTATATGCAACTCAAACATGCTTTTACTAAAAATATTCGTTTAGATGCATAAAAGAAAACAATGCATGGTTTAATTACACAAAACAAGACCACCACTGACGTTCGCCTCGGATTAGCCACGTGGTGATCTCGTGCTGATCCGACTGGGACTCACAGGTGGTCAAACCTCCACTCAGCAATAAATCAAACACCATATAACTCTTCCACATGTAAAGCCCTACACTCACTTAGGCGACCTCTAACCATTTAAGCCGACCCTAGACTACAACCAGTAGCTACTGTGCACAACAGGCCAACATGGCCACATCACCATACATTATAACACAGGCCTACAAGTCCATCATTATCACAAGTACAGGCCCAACATAGCCGTCATCATAATAAAATGAACAATAAAGTACAAACAGGCCAACATGGCCACAAATCATAATAAATGCCACAATTCGGCCCCAAAGGCCATATCATCATAATCATCATAAAAATCAAAACATAGAGTTCATTTTCATATCACATAATAGTTCATAAAAAAAATATTTCATAAAGGGTTTATTCTAGCACAAACAAGGGGTCTTTCCGGCCACCGCACAACAAAATCCAGCTCCGCCACATGTGAATTCAATATAAAAGTTTCTATCGTCCTAAGGCTGAAAATAAGTTAAAATCAATAAAATACAAGAAACATAAACAATTAAAAGAAATAAGTCTACTCACAACACAGGGAGGGTATACACTCCCTAGTTCCCCTAGTTCCTCGGCGAGCTACGCGAGTACCGCGATCTCGAACAGTCGCCTATTCACATGCATATAACCTTATCAACACATATTCTAAAGTGCAAAAGGAAACTAATTACGTGAAATGCATGCTACTCTCGAATTCTCCAACGTTGAACTATTTTCCGGATTCGTCTAAAACCCTCGTTAAGTCTTGAATTACCCAATCTTTATCGTCACGGACCCATATTACGCCTAAACCAACGCATATCGATCTATTCTCGCGATTCAAATCAATGGGACCCACTTGCTCATCAGAACAGTAATTGGAGTTACTGTTCATGATTACCCAAATTCTCTAAAATCGTATGTCTAACTCCCTACGACCTCCACGAGTCTTCTATGACCTATATTTTGCCTTAAATATAAAATATGAAGGCTAAATCTACAAAAGTCTATACGAAAACCCATACGAACTAAATTGCTTAAATTTACAAATTGAACATATAAGCGAGTTAGAAATGAAGCTATAAACCTCGTGGTGTGGTCGGTTTACTCCGATTTCGCTTCTAACACGTAAAGTCCCAATTTCTCTCTTGGAACCTTAACTTCTTCCACTCAAATCCGGCACCTCTAGTCACATATTGAAGCTACCATCGTGCTCGGGAGTTAGAATGCAGCAAAATGGTGAGGAGAAATCGAAGAAATGATGAAAAACAAAAAATGTGTGTGTGTGAGTCAGAGGATGAACGAAAGAGGAGGAAAAGAAGAGGAGAAGGAGAGAAATCCACCAAATTTCGGCCCCTGACCCCTTTTTATAGAAAAAAGATAAAATTACTATTTTGCCCTTAAGTTTCCTTAAGAGAGAAGCTTCTAGAAAAGAGCATTTCCGTCATTTCGCGTTGATTCGATCGAACGAATCAAAGATTCGGTCGATCGAACCATCCCTTTGATCGAACGAATAACATTTTGGTCTACCGAATCCCTTGGCATAAATAGTACTCAAAGAGCTCATAAATTATCGATTGAACGAACCTTACATTCGATCGAACGAATCCATGCTTCGGTCGAATGAATGGCTCCTTCGATTGACTGACTGATTCGGTCGAACGAATTCCCCCGTTCGATCAATCGAACCTGTCAAAAATTCGAATTCTCACTTAATAGGCCTCACACGAGTCTAGGATCACACCCACAATCCCATGAAACACGAAATGAATGCAGATGTATGGTCGAAAGATGTAGGAAATGACAATTATACCCTCAGGGTGAGATACGGGATGTTATACTTACTACTATTTTTTTTATGATTATTCGGGTTTTTATCAAATTCTTATTGCACGATGGACTTGTGACACGCAATGTTGTTCTTTGGATTTTTTTTCATGAATCATTAGATTGATTAAGGATGGGTTGAGTAAGGAGTCTTTAGATGACATTCTATTGACTCTTAAGATGTATTCTTGTAGATTTGTGCAAGGACAACTTCTCAAGTTATAGAATTTATTTTTGGATGAGCATGAATGATATAGTCTTAGGAATCTTACTATAAACAAACCTATTTCAAGTTATAAAATTTATTTTCGAATGAGCATGAATGATATAGTCTTAGAATTCTGACTATAAATGACCATGTTTGTTAGTTTTTAAGAAAATTAGATGAAAAGCCTATCCCCAACCCATAGAGGATGTAAAACTAGAGGAAGATGTGAGCTACAATCACAATTACGAGTAAATAAGTGTGTTTTTTTTTATTTATACGTTGTTCTTTTTTTACTTTTATGTGTACTTACTATTTACTTTTTGAATTTTATCTGCTTATTTTCAAACCAGTCATCATTTTAGTCGGGCTACCTATATAGATGTCATTATATTATTTTTCTTCTCCTTCATAAATATGCATAATCACTCTCTTCACTTTCAAAGTTCAACTTAATGTAAAAATAAAAAAAAATATCTCAATTCATCAGATTTGTAGTTTATGTGTCTTTTGTGGGTCTAGTTCTGAAAAAGATACAGTATTTGTTAATGCAGCAAGCAATCTAAGAAGGGTATTGACCGAGAGAATAATTTATTTGGTCTATGAATGAGGTACCCTTGAATTAATGGGGGGTGTCATCAACTGCATTCGTAGACAACAGTAAAATTTTAGGTGTTATTCCTATACCTTTAACTGAGAGAAGAATTACAGGGTTAACAATTGGAGAAGAGCTTTAGGTAACCTCTATGCATGAACGCATTGTCAGAATGATCTGTAATTCTGATGCCTTTATATGCCTTTCAGGTGGTTTTGATACTTTGGAAGAACTTTTTCAAGTTGCTTCTTGCGTCCAACTGAATATTCACCAAAAACCTATAGGTCTGTTAAATGTTAATAATTTCTTTGATGACCTATTGTCTTTTTTTG
>JAVXUL010000020.1:3372842-3389367 GCA_035590515.1 Trichilia minutiflora
GAGAAAAAAAGGGTTTAGAATTTTAAATAATAATTTTTATCATTTATAAATTTACTAATAAAATATATACTAATAGATATTTTTTTTAAAATTTTTATTTATTATTTTTATCACAATATTTAATAAAAAGATATATAATCGATAAAAAAATTTAAAGTAAAATTATTATTTTTTATCTTTAATTTAATATAAATCATCTTAAAATATTTATATTGATTTCTTAATAATAGTAAAAAAATTTATATTATTTTATTTAAATTATTATTTTAATATTTTAAATAGATATAATTATTTTTAATATTTATATAATTTAATTAATAATATATCATATAAATAGAATAAAAATAAGTTATTTTTATTTAAAATAATTAAAACTATATTAAATAAGAATAAAGATATATTTTATATATATATATATATATTCTTTAAAATTATCATTTCATAAAATATTTTTATAATTTAATTAAATTAAAAAAATTATAATAATAATAATTAAAATTTTAAAATAAATTATTAATAAAAATTAAATACCTAATAAAATTGAGATCCTATTTATTAAGATATGATATGATCTTATTTAAAATTAAATCTAAATTTTTAGATTTATTCTTATGCTCGTTAAATCCAAAATCTATTTTGAAGATATACCTAATTTTATATATAGGAATCAATATCCTAAATCATCCAGATTTTTTAAATACCGCTGATCAACATCAATACCTGAATGTTGATCGATCATCATTCCCCGTTTTATTATTTGGATATCAACGCCTAAAAGCTTTTCTCTGTTCTTCAGGTAACGAATTTCTTATCTTTATCAATTGTGAGGTATACAATTGCAAATTTCTTTTTTGGATTTCTATGATTTTAATATCAATCATGAACTTTCGTGTCTATATGTATAACGTGACATGATATTTATGTAGTTTTATCGTTTCATTGTATTGATTAAAGCATAATCTTTAATTGTGAATTTCTATTATACATGAAGAAACAAATCTAATAGTTTTTAAATCTCAATTGGGTTTTGTTTGTTTTGATTGGAAAGATTATATTGGAATATATTTTCCGCAATTTGTGTAATGTTTTCTTTTGTGTTGTGTTAGATGTTTTTGGCCTTTGCAGTGATGAGCAATGCAGAGATCATGTAAAACTTTTCGGCTAACAAAAGCTTCTACTGCCACAAGGAATGACTGGAATAAGTTCTCTTTGCCTCTGCTGCTTCGTTTTTGGTCGGTTTCCTTCTTCTTCATTGCTAATGCTCCTGCTTGCAAAGGTATGTTACTTACTATATTTCACTCTAGATATCAATTATGTAAGTTCGTATTGTGGCATGAGAGATGAACTAGGCTTCATGAATGATTTTTTAAGAGTTGTTACTTTTGTATACTTTTGATGGTTTGTTGGCTGGTGTTTACTTCTCCTGCAAGAAAGCTATTGATGATTTGGTGAATTTGTACCATTTGGTTGTGCTTGACACTGGTTTCTGCTAATGCTGACAAAGTCTCTAATAAGATTGTCGTCAGTCACTTAATATTTTGACATGATCTGGTACTTTGATGAGTAAATTTCATTCATAGAGATATTCTGGTGTACTTAGAATTCCATGATTCTATCAAAATAAAATTTTCATTTAAATCTGCATTGGTGAGATATTGTATACTCTATTAATTGAGGACGTTATAAAAGACCTGGCCTTTTGTACGTCTGACAAGTGCCATGCATTGGGCAGTCCTATGGTGCATGATTTTCTTCTTTTTTTTTCTTTCTAATTTTCTATTTAATGTGTTCCACTGACTACAAGCTATGCCCTCCTATTCTTAGTTGCAGGTGCATTGGTGACTCTGAATGATAAAACATGCCGTCAAGAAGTTGATCCAGGACTGATCAAAGCATTTTTTCCTGGAGCTGAGTGTCCCTCTGCACATATGTGTTGTCATTCTGCTGATTTGAGTCCACACTCCACACAAGTCGATGCAAGGGGCTCTGGAAATGAGAAGCAAGCTGAAGAAGAATACGAGTTTTATGGTACAGCAGTCCATGAGCAAGCTGAGGCAACATATCTTAGTCTGGGTGGAGAATCTGTGAAGGATACACCTAAGAGTGATAGATTAACTCGTGATGTGCCAGTAGGTTTCGATGAATTCAAAAATAAAGCAATTAATCCCAAGGGAAAGCCTGCAATTCACCTATCGGGAAGCATCATGCACAGAGTAGAGCCTGGGGGGAAGGAGTATAATTTTGCTTCTGCTTCAAAGGGAGCTAAGGTCTTGGCCGTCAACAAGGAAGCAAAAGGAGCATCTAACATCTTGGGCAAAGACGTGGATAAGTATCTTCGCAATCCATGCTCGGCTGAAGGAAAATTTGTGGTCATGGAACTTTCTGAAGAAACTTTAGTAAATACCATTGAAATTGCAAATTTTGAGCACCATTCCTCCAACTTAAAGGATTTTGAGATACTAGGTAGTTTAGTTTATCCCACTGAGTCATGGGTGCTACTGGGGAATTTTACTGCTAAAAACGTAAAACTATCTCAGCGGTTTACTCTTAAGGAGCCAAAGTGGGCGCGTTATCTGAAATTAATTTTGCTTAATCACTATGGTTCAGAGTTCTATTGTACTCTGAGTACTGTGCAAGTTTATGGTGTGGATGCTGTTAAGCACATGCTAGAAGATTTGATATCTGTTGAAGAAAATTTCTTTGCATCAGAGGAGTCAACTGACAATCCTAAGGCAGTTACTTCTCTGGTGAAACGCTCTCAAACAGATGGACTGTATCAAAATCTTGTTAAGGAAGATGATTCTCGACCTGCTTCTGATGATTCTACACTGAAACATGACGCTTCTGGTAATGACATTGGTGATCAAGTTGGAGATTCACGGCAGCAGCCTGTGGGAAGGATGCCTGGGGATTCTGTTCTTAAGATTCTAATGCAGAAGGTACGATCACTGGATTTGAATTTGTCTGTCCTGGAGCGATACCTGGAAGCGTTGAACTCAAAGTATGGGAGCATTTTCACAGATTTTGAGAAGGAAATTGCTGAGAAAAATGCACTACTAAAAAAGATGAGATCGGATTTGAAGAATCTCAGTGATAGAAATGAGGCTATTGTATGTATTTTTTAATGTGATCGTCTATTTGCTTCTGCTATTTTCTTAACTAGTATTGATTTCCTATAATGTTTTTCAATTTTTTTAATGCAGGGGAAGGATGTTGAAGATATTATGACTTGGAAATTACTTTTTTCCTTGCAAATGGATATTTTAGAGAGAGAGAATGCTATCCTCAGGTACTCGATACTTGCCATCTTCAACATATATTTATCCTTCTTTATATAAGTGCCTGATTATGGACTATGCAGTTCATCAGAATGTTAAGGATTTTCAGTAATTTTAAATCTGGCTAAAATTGTACGAAATGCAGATTACTGACTGGCTGTACTCATGCCTATATGATTTAAGCAATAATTATTAGTCAGATACGAATTGATTCATATTAAAATAATGCTCTAATTTTAATTTTGTACTAAAATGATCGTTGGCCTCCACTACCTTTGTGAAGATTAGAGGCAAGAAGATCAGCTAGCTATTAGGCTTCATAATCCACACTTATTTCAACTTTTGTAGAATACTCTTGGTGCATTATTGTTTTGCTGGATATTTACTTTTAACGGCTGAACCTTTTGTGCCAATTATATGAGAGCATCAATCGCTTTGTTTCTCGTTGCAAAATGTTGTGTTATAAATAAGTTGCTTAGAAAAATTGAAAGAAAATTATAGTAACTAATTCCAATTGAGATTATTTAACATATTTATCAATGTTGAGTTCATACAATGACGAGTGATTGTTCTTTCGTCCCCCTTTTCCTTTTTAGTCCCTTGTTATAATACAACCACTTGCTGAGTCATGAGTGAGTGTGTTGGATGTACATGTTGCATTCTTGTTCTGATAGAATCATTTTAATTTGCAGATCAAAGTTGGATAGGATCGTGGATAATCAGGGACACATGGAAAATAAGGAAATCATTGTGCTTCTTATAAGTTTGTTTTGTACCATGTTAGCCAGTATGAAGCTATTTGTACATTCGACAAGAAGTATATGTAGGAGAAAACAAGAATTAAAGAAATTTTTGAGAACCAATTTATCCTTGATTTTTGTGCTTTCAAGTTTTAGCACAATTGGGATCATTTGTTTGTTGTAATGAAGATTTAGCAAGAAATATGAGATAAGACTTCCACGCTCCTAGACCTGTATGTATTATAACATGGAACATATTTGTAATTTTACTACTTTAATATTTAAGTTACAAGACTTTCTTACGATATTAAAAGTATCACATTATATGTTATGTCTTTTCTTTCTAAGACTACTGAAGCTTCATTTGATATTGAGGTATTGTAACTTTAACGTGACAAACCGACAACTGTAAGCATTAAATATCAAAATGAAGAAAGACTGAGCAGATTTGTTAGAATATGTTATCAAATACTTTTGGTTTGATTTCAAAGCATCACAATTCTCAACGGAGCCTAAACTTAGTTTGTCATGAAAATTATGCTAATGAAGAAATTGACAGTAGTTGTAGAGCATAGTACAAAGAGTTGTTACATGCAATGAAATTTTGAACGCAAAATCGTGAAACAAGCATTACAAAATCTTCCAACATGAAATGTGGAACACAACAAATTTTGCGTAACTTGTGGGAAAACTTGTAACATGAGCACGTGACTTCAGTTGAACTTTTTTGTTGTAATAGTATCGAAAGAGAACTACCATGTTCAAAGTGGACTTAATAAGATGATGGAAACTTTCAACCCACGTGTGTAACACATGAATAGAATAGTATCGGGTGTTTAACTTGGCTTCTATCAATAAAAAGTAGCTTCTCTCACAATGAAGAACAACCGTACATTTTAGAGAGAACTATAATATCCACAACTTTGAGCAATTTACCAACCATAAAACAAATTTATATATAAATTACAAATAAATATATAACCAATATATTCAAATCTTCCTCACAATAACACAATAACGAAAGTATTTCTCAACGAACCATTTACATCTGGTATAAAAAAAAGAATTCAATATTGGTGGTGCAGAATTTTGCATGGAAATGAATCGTTTGATCACCGTCCATATGGAACTTTGATTGGCCTTCTTCTCCATCGTTCTGAAGTGCTGTCTATCTATGATGATTTCAACACGAGTGCTTCTACGAATGATAACTTTTATGTTGTCATTGCAGAAAAGCACTTCAACATTCCTCTGTATAATCATGGAGACTCTTGCCTTCAAACAATGATATACCATTTCCATGAAGACTAAACATGACATCTCTCATCCGCAACCAAAAAGATAAAAGTACAAACATACAAAGTAAATGGCTAAAATTCATGAAAATACTACTTGTGAGGCTTGATATGAAGGTAGAGTCCCAAAACATGCTCTGGCATAAAGTCTGTGGTGTCAGAATTCCGACAATTGGAAGCCTCTGCAATGAGTAGATAAGTGAGACTGAGCAGTAAAGTCGTTACACATCATGCAAGTTCCAAATAGAACGTAGAAAGAAAAATAACCATTGAGGGAGAGAGAGGGGCTTACGTTTCGACTCTTTCATACAACGCGCTAGTGTTGAAGACCAAGTTGTCGAAAGAGAATTGCTGCTTTGGTAAGTAACATTGTCTCAACCACAGTAAGGGTATGTATTTTGTACGGGATGGAGATCAACGTACATGTCCATTTCTTCATCTTCAATATCTAGCTCCTCCAGTTTGATTCCCTTCCCTGATCCTGCCTTGGCGAAATCAAATGTAGCAAATCTACGCAATATCTCCTCTCCGGCAAGTACTTCATTCCTTGAAAAAATTTTGCCGTTGAGGAAAACAAGCAAATGAGACCTCAAACAAGTCCACATTATTGCGGTGTCTCTGCAAAAGGGGGTGGGGGTTCATCAATCACGGGGAATCCATTATGCTTTGTAGTCCTCAAAGCATGTAATATATTCCCCACATTTTCTACACCAGAAAAGGTGACCAATGGACCCGAAACAACATCAAATGCAACCAGCTGCCGCATGTAAGGTTCTCCATGACCGTCCATATAAGGAAATCCCTTTGGCTTTACCATTTGATCGTAGACACCTTTATCGAAAATATCAGCAGCTGCTTTAGAGATAAGGAGAACGAACATCACAAGAGGAAGCAGAACCGGATCGCTCGTAAGATCAAGAAGTGTAACACAAACGGAAACCGTCATTCTCACGGTGCCACCAAGGAAGGATACAGCTCCGAGGTGAGCGAAGAGACCAGTATCAGGTTTGGAGATGGATTCAAATAATCGCCATACCGGGCGACCATAGCAAGCTCCGGCTAGAAAGACAGGGATAAAGGCCCGAGGTAATAGCAATCCCATAAGTGACTGTTGGGGGTAAAAATCGATATCACTGTTCAGGCAAAACTTAATCGACTCTACGTTAGCATCCCCGCACCTGTCACTGACGAGATATCAATGCCAGCACAAGATACATATCTCATGGCCATCCCATGGATCATAATGCTAACACCAAATGGGAGGATCCGGCTACCATACTATTGCCCGGGTTGGCCCCAGCCTCGACCACTGGCAAAATCCTGAGGCAATCGAAAACGGAAAACGCACCAATAATTAAGTCGGGATAATGGTCTCGACAAGACAATCGTATTAGATCTAATTAAAAATAAGGATGATGATAGGAGAACAGCGGGAATTTAAAGCTATTGCAAACGATCATGTCATGCATTAATCTTAAGAACCAACTCATGTCATGATCGTCACACACTGAAAAATATATTTTATTAACTACAATACATCTTAGATATACATATTACGTTTAAAATCTATTTTAAAATAATTTCAATAACATTATAATTTTTATATTTTTTAAAGGGTTTCATTTCATAAAAAAAAAAACTAAAATCAAATTCAAACCATTAATTAATTTTAATATAATCAAAATTAAAATAAAATCATTTTAAATATATTCTCAACCAAATAAAATAAAATACATAAAACAATTCATAAAATACAAATCAATTATTAATCTGAATAGACCAATTATATATAAATACAATTGAGTTGATTACCTAAGACAAAATCAAAATAACTACCGCCTAAAATCTTAACCTAAAATATAAGAGAAAATGGTGAATATTAAAAAATACTCAGCGAGTGGAGAACAAATAAAATAATGTATTAGAATCATATTAAAACCTTTTAAGAAACTTTTTAGTATCAAGCTTATGATACAAAATTAATTGTAATTATAATATGAATGTGGCATAGCAAAATATCACTAATATATATATACCTTGATAAATTACAATATCAAATTCTCTTGGTCCACAGGATTTTTATCTATAATCAGTAAAGATAAAATACTATAGCATACTAAGTTTTATGGGACTATTAAATCATATAGGTCACTCACACTATTTCATGTTGTATGATCAATCCTCACCCTTGAGCTATTGAATTCCATCCATACTATGTCATGTTGCATGAAAATTTTTACTCTTAGAAAACCAACAGTATTGACACACAAAGCCAAAATCACCACCATCAATGGAACATAATGTTAAAACCAATAAATTAAAAAGAAAATTATCGACAAAACCGTTTTTATCAAAAAGATAAACCATCTCATACTTAGCCTCCTAACCTAAACCATAACACATGCAAAACATATCACAAATCACATAAACTTATCAAAAGATTAACATTCATACTCAAACATAGGTATAAACAAATACATCATAATCATCATCTAAATCTATCACAAACAAGGAAACCATTTCTTAGTTTTCACTCGATCAAGTAACCATCATCTCTCACTATAAATCATATAAAGTTTTCTATTTCTTTAAAATAAATAAAATATATTGTTCGTGTAAAAAATGAGAGGCTAAACACTCAGAGAAATTTCTCACAATATGCCAAGGACTCTTTCCCTCTTATCCGATCCTATGGACATATGGCATTCCTAATCCTGAAGCGGTAAAACCTGACCTAATACCTCTCACCCCTCATGTGAACTCTATCACATCCCCTTCAAGGTACTAAATGATCCGATACTTAATAGTATCCGTGTCGATTTAGAGAAGGAAGCTTATACACTTCATATAACACCTGATCCTTGACCCGCATGTATCTGCTGTACTTATAAAAATAAGAATGGTTAGAAGGCATAGAAAGGTCTATGACCAAAGAAATTTTTTGACAACTAGAATCTATCTGTCTCATCATCTGTTAGCTTTGGACGGCGTAATAGTGAATTAGTGATCGACCTTGCAACCTTGAGATATGATATGATGTAAGCATTAATAAAATACGGATAGCACACTGTCCGAGGGTAAGAAGATCTCATCATTTTTATTCTTCGATGGAAAGTAACATAAAAGAAAGTTATAATCAAGGATAAAGTGAAAGAAAACGAAGGAAAGAAAAGATCGGACTTTCTCTCTTAAAAAAAGAGAAGGTTAATCTAAGCTTCCATTTTTTCTTTCTTTACTCCTTACACCTTTATCTATGCTACATTTGTATGAATGAGATGGTTTAATATCATTTTCCTTATATATATATATATATATATGTGTGTGTGTGTGTGTGTGTGTGCGTATTTATTTATGTATGTATGTACTTACTGAATATTTTTCAATACTCACTCCTTTCTCCCTAGGATAAGATATTTAGATAGCAAATATAGTTGAGTAGACCAAAGATTTCATTATTAATTTTAATTACTCGACTCAGTTCATATATATAATTGATCCACTGAAACCAGTTTGTACTAAATAAATTTTATGTATTTTATTTTTACTTGGCTGAGTGTGTATTTAAAATAATTATATTTGAGTTATATCTAAATGTTCAGTTCAAGACTGATGGATTCTGTTATTCTATATTTAATTTATAATTTGGCTTATCACTGTTAATGATCGAATTATGATATTGAATTATTTCTAATTTGAAATTGATGATATTGGTTACATTTTGATAAAATATGAAAAATTTATGTTGAATTTGGTTTGAAAATAGACTTTAAATGCTTTGTGTATCCTTAAGATGTATTCTAATTAATGAAATACATTTTTTAGATAAACGACGATTGTCATGTGATCGAATCTTATAGTCAAGGCATGACAAATCATACTATTAAGGAATAAAAATATAAGTATAAGGGATAAGTACACTTATTATGAATAGAGGTTAAAGAGATCCCAAAACTTAAAGGTTTGAAGGTTTGAAGGCTTTATATGGCTTCAAGAATTGTCTAAGCAGAGTTTTGATAGCAAATTTCACAAATGTGAGAAATGTGAAGAAAAGAGACCTATTTATATAGTCTATTTGATGGGGTTTTGAAAAGAGGCCTATAATAAGACAATCCAAAAAGATGTGTTGTTATAAATATAATATACATCATCACTATTACAAAATCTGAAACAACATATTTAAACGTCATATCCTTTTAAAAACAACAAGATCTGAAATAACGCGTGAGAAATTAATGCACCTCACAACCGTAAAATTTGAAATTCAAATTGTCTCAATAGTAGAAAAAACTCTTGGCAAATACTATTTTTAGGTTAGAAATAACTATAAATTTTCGTTAAAGTTTCATTACAACAGAAATTTAGGGAACTTGTGTTGAAGGTAAAAACTAATACCACTATTCAGGTAAAACCTAGTCAACCCCAAGTTAACATTCCAGCACCTGTGACGAGATATCGACATTGGCATGGGAAATAAATCTTGTGGCCATACTGGGGATCATAATATTAACACCAAATAGAGGGATCCGACTACCCAATTACTACCTAGGTGACCTCTCCTTTGCCAAACCACAAGAAAAATGTTGAGGCCATCAAAAGCAAAATGCGTACTAATAACCAAATTAGGATAATGGCCCCAACAATTGTATCACATCTAACCAAAAACAAGACAACAATAAGAAAACAATAGGAATCTCAAGATTACTGCAGGCTATCATATCACATTTAATAATTTGTATTATACAAGTCACAGCTTAAATAATCATCGCGTTGGCCTCAGCCAGTAAATAATGTTATCCAAATGACTTACTATCCGACGGTTGTATCCAAATCTCTCTAGCTATGTTGGTTATTTCCGTTCTTCAATGTCACATGTATAAAGGTTTGGAAGATATGCCATCAACTACTGTAAATACAAGCCCCATCCCAACATAAAAGGAGTTAGAAATGGTGAACAAACAAGCACCTCACTCACATCAATATTGCTAAGACTATTTTTCTTTATCTAAATATTATGCATTTTCTTTTAATTCCAAGTTTAATTTAAGTATCAAAATTTTTACATCAAAAAGCCAGTATCACTCCTAACTTTTCCTTTGTTTTCCTATGTGATTTCAGACCATTGAAAGACAAACTTTATGATGCATTTACTTACCGAAGAGGAATCTAACCAGCTATTTCATTAAGAAAATAAGAAAAAGAATCTATGTGATATTTGGAGTTTTTCGGTCCGAAAATTTCAACCATCGACAGTGACAACTCCGAGGAAGTAAACGGCAGCAAAGAACATGAATAGAGTGGAAATATGAAATTCTTTACTGGTACTCAATAGGTTACAAAATAGCATCGTCATTAGTGGTCGTAGAGAAGGAAGCAAGATCATTGTAGTAACCTGACGGGCACTGGAAGCTTTTATAGTTGCCGATACATCAGCATTGCGACAGCAAATTGAAGCATCAGTGTGGCAGGGAAAGCACTTTGCAAACCATAGCAGGCGATAAGCACAATACGATGTTAAGAGGGAAATGATGATCACAAGTACGACTTTAAACACAGCTCCTCTTCTGCATCAGCAGAACCACAAACTCAGTAGGGTTTGGTATCATAACAAAATGATTAAGGATGAATGAAGTGAAAGCACGGGTTATAATCAAACACAAAGACATCATCGTTAATGACACTATAATAATGAAGGACCTTGTCCACAAGATAATTCTACAAGTTTCCGAAAAAGCCTCCAATGATTCCTAAAAGTAAGACTGCTAATATATCTGCTCCACCGAGTACGTAACATTGGCAGAGCTGACATCGAACATTATTAAACCTCCTTCACTGAACGGCCCACCTCTTCCAGTAGAGAGGTTATGCAAGCACTAGTGTGGACCATTGGCCCTTTTTACCCATCACAAATCCAGCAGAAACACCAAGCACAGAATCGACGATCTGCCAAATTCCGAATACAGAGTTCATAAGTTTTCTAGCAAACTTAAAAAGGAATCAAATCAAAGGAAAGAAAGAAGGTAATAGCAGGCTACTAAGACCTTAACATAATTGACAGCACAAATTAGGCAAGCTATATTCTTATAACTAAAGAATTTGTTATAAGACATGGCAAGTGCCCAAACTTGAGACTTGAAACAATTATTATCTGATTTTACTATTGTTGATGTGTATATTCATTTATCACTTTAACGGTTTCTGTAATTGGGAGAATCATATACATGTATGATTCATGGCAAAAAATGGAGGACAAAAAATGCACACAGTTGTAGTGAATAAAGGAAAATTTGTTCTTTTTCTCGAGGAAAAAGAATAAAGAGAATAAGCAAAGAGTTGATACGTCAAATTTTTTATTTTCTCTAATTTCTTCTTTAGAAGAGACTAAAAACTATCTAGGAGTGAGAAGAGGGAAGTGGACCCTTTTTATTTAAAGTTAAAAAAACAAAGGAACGAGACACAAATGGCTACACACAAACGTCTATTTAACTAAAAGATGATTACGAACACATTAATTTTCTATGTTTTCTTAAGGGTTTATATATTTTTAGTCCCCACAACCACCCAACCATAAATGTGTGACCACATACAGAAAGGTTTCGATTTTACGGGTACCCGGAGCCAGAATTGAATAAGTATCCACGCCATTGAGATAAGCTTTCAACAATGGGATACCAGATCCTGCTTTAACTGCAGCAATGAAAGCACAATGAGCAGCAGCAACGGTTGCCAAAATTATGTTGTATCCAGCAAATACAGCAAAAGCATTAAAATATCTGCACCAGACCGTTATCATTTCACAATAAAAAAAACAGTAAGATCTCTACTAAAGTATTTCACAGTTGAGTATACTACAACATAAAATCCAAGCACATGAAGAATTAACTGGCGTGCATTACAGACAAAATTTTGTAAGGACCAGAAGGATTTACATCATAGAAGACAATTAAATCTTCACCAAATATTAAGCAATTATTAAATGTATTAACGTTTTCGTCTAACACATTATTTTGGTTACAACTCTTCACTTTATCCAATCTTTGAAACCTTTCTAGATCCCCACCTTATGGCCACTTTTCAGAGATCAATTTCTTCCGTGCAGCTGTATTTCCAAACGGACAATACCCCCCCTTTCTTGTTCTGGAAAATTTAATCCATTTTGAATTTCTGACTTGTTTTATCCGTGAGAGCAACGTAATGAGCCTCATAGAATGATCCTTTTGTGTACATATGCTCCTATCCACATAGAATCTCCTTAAAGTCCTTTCTTTGTTAATGCTCAATTTGCATTTGCGTACGTTTGATTTTTGAGGTAAGGAAAGAAAAGGAATGAAGGGAGATTCTTTTAATTAATGGATGTCTCAAAGTGAGGGCCATGTTTTTATTTATATAAATAACTTATAAATGTTGCCCTACTGTAAATATAAATTATCTCATAGTAAATGAGGTGTATAGAGTTATAATTTTAAACATGACATATGTACATTATATAGACCCAATCTACATCTTCAACTCTTCCCCTCAAGCTTAATGTTGGTTTGACATTGAGCTTGTCCCTTAGAATCTTGAATCTTTCTGTTGGTAGTGTCTTTGTAAGAATGTCTGCAACTTGATTTTTTGTTGGCATATATTTCAGTTCTATTTCCTTTCGAGCAATTTTTTCTCTTACAAAATGTACATCAATCTCTATGTGCTTAGTTCTTCCATGAAAGATTGGATTTCTAGAAAGAAAGATTGCACCTTGGTTATCACACCAAAATTCTAGAATTTTTTCTAGTTTTATTTTAAGTTCAAATAACAAGGAGCAAATCTATGTTATCTCTGCGCTAGCTTGTGACAAGGCTCTATATTCTGACTCTGTTGAGGATTTAGATACCACACTTTGTTTCTTTGGGCTCCAGGACACCAAGTTATTCCCTAGATAAATTCCATAGCCGCTGACTGACCTTCTGTCATCAGTATCACTTCCCCAATCTGAATCTTCAAAACCTTTGATCTTCATTATCCTGTCTATAGTAAAATATAGCTCATCATTTATGATTCCCTTTAAATATATCTCAGGATCTTTTTGCAGTAATTCCAGTGAAGTTGTTTTGGAGCTTGCATAAACTGACTTAGCTTGTTCACACTATAACTAATCTCAGGTCTCATAAGTGTAACAAACTGAAGTGCACCAATAAGGCTTCTGTATAGAGTGTAATCTTTAAATTCTTCTCCTTTATCCTTGGTGTACTTATCTGTAGTAGTCAAAGGGGTCGTATTTGTTTTGCAACTCTGCATCCTTAGCTTCCTTATCAAGTCTTGTATGTACTTACTCTTTATGATCAACATTTCATCTTTTGTCCTTTTGCTTCCATACCTAGAACATAATACGATGAACCAAGCATTTTTAAAAAGAATTTTTCATTCAGCTTCAATGTTATATCTTCTAATAGTTTACTGTTATTCCTCGTGATTAGAATGTCATCCATATATACTAACAATATGAGTTTGCAACCATTTTCCTCAAACAAGAACATTAAAGTGTTTGATTTCAAGTTCTGAAAGTTCTGTTCTTGTAGGGGCGATTTTAACTTTTCATACTTGACTCTAGGTGCTTGTTTGAGTCAATATAGTGCCTTATAAAGCTTACACACCATGTGAGGTCTGCTTTGATTTATGAACCCTTCAAGTTGTGTCATTAATACTTCCTCTCTTAGCTCACCATTCAAGAAAGTATTATTTATATCTGGTTGTCTTATGTCCCAATTCATCTGAAATACCAGTCCAAGAACAATTCTGATAATTGATGACTTTGCAATTTGGCTAAATGTCTCTGAGTAATCAATCCTTGTAGTTTGATGATACCCTTTTGCAATAAGCCTAGCCTTGTGTCTGGCTATACTTTCATCTGGATAGTATTTCACTTTAAACACCTATTTGGATCCTATAACTTTGTCTCCAGGCTTTGGTTCAACTAAGGTCCATGTCTAATTTCTTTTCAATGCTTTTATATATTTTCAAGTTCATAGCCTTTCTCCACTTGTAATTGTTCAAGGCTTTCTCAATAGTTTCTGAAAGTTCTTTACTTTCTAAGATTTTCTTTTCTGACACATATACCTTGGGTTTATATATTTTGACCTTGTTATCATAGGATGTATGTTTGTGTCTATTTCAGGTTAAAGGGTAGGTTGTCTTTCTGGTTCTGATATAATATTGTTTTGGGTTTGTGTTTATGTATCAGATGTTCTCTGAATTTCTAAGTTGATTAGGCTATAATGTGGTGATGAATCATCAGCATGAAGGTTAGTATTTTCAAGAGTTAACTTATCTGGTTGTAATCTGACTTCTTGATTTGTGAATGAAGTTTGTGGAAAGCTAAATAAAGTGCTATAACTATTAAGACCTGACCGTGTATGGATGATTGATCTAGGCCTAAAATTCTCATCTGTTTTGAATAGAAAATCATTTTCGTTGAACACTATATGCTTACTAATGTATACCCTTCCAGATTTATGCATACGCTTATATCCTTTATGATGTAAACTATACCTAATAAAGACACATTTAAAAGTGTGAAATGCAAGTTTATGTCGATTGTATGGTCTTAGATGGGAATAGTATGCACAACCAAACACCTTTAAAGAAGGAATACTCTGGTTTCTTGTGAAATAACTTCTCATAAGGTGAGATCAAGTTAAGGACAAGTGTTGAAAGTCTGTTAATCAGGTAAGTTGCAGTCTCTATGCTATGCCACCAAAAATTCAATGGTAAACCAGACTGAGCTAAGAGTGTAAGAACTGTCTCTATAATATGTCTATATTTTCTTTGTACCCTACCATTTTGATATGAGATATAAGCGCAAGAATACCTGAATTCAATTCTTTCTTCTCTTAGGTATGTGTCTAAAGTTCTGAATTCACCTCCCCAATCACTTTGAATGCTTTTTATTTTGGTGTCATGTATATTTTCACCTTTATTTTTGAAATTCTTGAAAATTTGAAATGTTTCTAACTTATTTTTCTAGGGAAATGTCCAAATGTATCTTCTATAGCATCAACTATATATAGATAATACTTGAAATTGTTGTCTGAGTTAATAGGTGCAGGTCCCCACAAATCTGCATATAGTATTTCTAATAGTTTAGATGTTTTGGATGCACTTGCCCTCATTGCTTGTTTATGATTTTTCCCAAGTTGGCATGCTTCACAAAAATTCAATTGAAATGATTTTTCATTAATGGAAAAGTTTTTACATGATAATAAGACTCTTTTAAGAACTTCTAGATTAGGATGACCAAACTTCTTATGCAAATTATCTTACAGGTTTACTGATTGCTGAGCTACGTTTAAACTTATTAACTCTAAATTAACATCAGCAAACAAGGACTTTACTCTAGATTCAGACTCTTTACTTTCCATACATCTTCTTTATACTTTCTTGTATTCTTAACCGAGATAAACCAGATTTAACCAATCTTTACATTACTTCCCTCTGCTTTTAATCCTTCACAACACAAACATTATGATAAAATTCAATATATAAGTTATTATCACATATTAGCTTTGAAATACTCAAAAGATTTTTGGTAATTGAAGGAACATACAACACATTTCTTAGAACTAAGTATAGTGAGTTATGTGTTTGTAATCTACAATGTCCTATGTGTGAAATTTGAACTTTGTTACGGTTTCTTACTATAAGGAATCAATTACCTTTGTACTCAATTTTGTAAGATGGTTAGCATTGTTTGTGACATGATTTATTGCTCTATTATCTAGGTACCATCCACAATATCTTGTTGGCTCTGTGTGGTAACTAACGTAGATTGCTCATGACTTCTTGCACTCTTTGGCTCAAAATCATCTTCAAACCTATGCCAGCATGTTGCTATAGTATGGCCAACTTTAAGGGAGATTTGACTTGTTGGCTTTGGTTGTTGCTCTCTACTATGTGATGTTCTGCTTCTTCCCCTGCCTCTGAAGGCATTTCTATTTCCATTTCAATTTTGATTTCTATTTCCAGCACCTCTTTTCTGACTCTATCCTCTATTGTTGTTGTTTGACACCACATTGGTCTCAATGCTAACAGACCCTGGAAAGCCACTTTGTTCTAGTCTGCTTTCAAAGGTTAGCAAATTTGAATATGCATCTTCCAGCGTTATTGCATCCATCTTAGATGTGATGCTGACATATATGGGATTATATTCTGGTCGAAGTCCACTTATCATAGCTTCAAT
>JAVXUL010000020.1:3389467-3409446 GCA_035590515.1 Trichilia minutiflora
TAAATTTTCTTTATAAATTTTAGCAATTGTATTATTTTGGTAATTATCAATCACTAAAATTATTTTAAATTTAAATTATTATCAAAGCTTTAAATTTTATTTTTCGCTAATAGGAAAAATCCTTAATTTATTAATTTTTAGTATCCTAAAAATAAAATAAAAATTATCAAAGATTAAAAAATTAGTATAGGAATGCATCGTAGTAAAAATCATCAAAATCCGGTCATGCACGTACCCCTATACGTCACTATGAGTAGATAATTTTTCTAATTGTCATGTGTTCTTCACGCGTGATAGGCGTGCATTTTCTTCATCGAAACGGGTTTGCTGACTTGGTTCACTTGCTCCGTGGATCCATCGACCCGATCTAATCCACCCACTACTCTGAATCCATTGACCTGGACTTAACCCACAACGTGTGATCTACACACGCCATACTGCAATATCCCGCATGTTCATTTCACGTGCAATGGCATGTGAGATGCACACACCACTTCTTCTTCTTTGGGTGGGTTGAACCCGCCCCGTTTCGTCTATAATCCATGTCGTTTTGACCCAACCGCAATCCGAATTTTGTCCTTTTGTATTTTTGCCCTAAAATCTTTGTTTTTTGTTCGATTTCAATCATTCAAAAGCCTATTCATATGTTTTCAAACGTCCTAAATCTGATTATGACTTTACTTTTCCTAAAAACAGATAAAAATTATCTAAATTTGGGTATGAACTTTCAGACTCAAAGTTAACCCTAGAAACTTTAATCCTAAATTCCTCTTAATATCCAGAACGTAATACTACAAATAATATATCAATAAAAAGTTTATGAAAAGAAGAACAAAACTCAAATATCAATTCATTATAAATATGCAGAAAATAACATAAAATATTACAAAGAAATTAGGATACGAAAATTAGGATTTTTTCGCATATACTACAAATTAGAGGGTGTATAATATATCAATACGAAGCTAGTAATGAGAAGAATAAGAGCCCTAACCTTTTAACTATATTCGACAACAAAATTAACATAAAATATGAACATAAATATGGCTATATAAACATATAATCATACAAAAATTAATATATTAATCTTTAAAATAAATTTTAATATTGTGATTTGATTCTAATTTACGTATACCCTGCGCTCTAATACCACTTGTTGAAAATTTTAATTTTCATAAGATCGTCATACATGAAATTAAAACACAAATCAAATCATAAAGATAAAGATGCATACCTCTTTTGGCCATTGACGCAACATTTCTAAAGGTTAGGTCTTCCTCTCTATCCTCTATCTTATGGTAGCCTACTCAATGGGAAGGAGGCATGTTAAGATTTTAAAACCGATACTTTTCTTTATATAGAGTTAGAGAAGGGATCTAGTGTAATATCCCGGTCCGATGAGGACGGGAAGTGACACCGGGACGGAGGAAGCCTGAGTAAGGAGTGGCTTCTAACAGGCTTCTAGGATGGTAGATGAACCGAATCCCACATCAGAATGGGAGAAAAAGTTGTTGGGCTATATATGTAAAGTTAGAATCAAATTGTCAATGAGGTCTTTTGAGATGGGTGGTGGTTTCTTTCCAAGAACTACGTAATTAATCGTGCTTGGACGAGTGTAGTACCAAGATGGGTGACCTCTTGGGAAGTTCTTAAGATAACCCATTACCAAGAACAAAATCATGAGGTCTCAAGAGTTAAGCCAAAGCGGACAATATTGTTGACAGATTTGGACCAAGTGTTACACCTAACCTAACCTTGATTGGTCTTTACTGGGCCTCCTTATCAAAGGCTTCAGCATAACTTATGGCCTACACTGACTGTCAAAACTAGCCCATTATAGACGTTAAGTCTAATTTTTTTTAAATCACATAATTGGATCCACTTTACTCAATGACTATGACATTAGTTCATTTTTAATAAAATCATAATAACGATTAATATAAGCCTATAAAAAATCCAACATTCTCCCACTTAGACTACGTTAATCGATTATAAAAATAAAAATATTATTTATTCAAAAATAATTCTCGGGCTAATTAACAAATAAAGCATTTTATGTGGTTGCGTTTTAAAATAGTAATCATGAGTTTAACGTCTCAAATAATATGGTCCAATCTAATCTTTAATATTGGATTATGTTGATTAATACATCTTTATTGATGCATAATCAATCCAAATCACAAATATTATCAATTAAATTGATATGGATCTTGGGACTAGCAGTGTAGTGAGATATGATGTCTTGATAGGATTATAAATAACATCATAATCTTATCGGTGTTCTTTATAGTTTTCTACCTTTATACTTTAATAATGAAATAAGAAAAGTATTTGACTCCAACGAGTTTATATGTCCATGACTATTGTAAAATTAATGGACATATTTATCCAATCTTACAAGCCTATATTTTTAACTACCGTTACTTTATTTTCAAGACTTTATATGGTATTAATGGGCATATAACACAACAAACAGAATGATGATCATCATATAGTAATATAATAAACAAACCTTAATACGTATTTATTTATGAATATCCGAAAACATACATATATTCATATATTGTAAGACTCCCACTAATCTAAAGTATTATCAAATTCTGTATACCCATATTTATAGAATACCGCTAAAAGGTTATAGGCTTTGTATATTTGGTTAAAATATCTAACCTGGAGTTTGTCTTGATGTATTTATAATATCTTTTCTTTAACTGAATACCTGACTATTAAGTGATTTGATTTCCAAGTACTTCAATTCATTGTTACTCCTCTTAATCTAGAAATAAAATATAACACCACTATTATCTCAATAGATACTTGGATCGATTTATTGGCGATTTGGAATATTTAATAATTATTATACATTTATTACTATAGATAAACTCTAATTCAGCCAAATATGATCTTCTTTTGGGCCGGTCAATATCCGTATGAATCATATACTTATAACAATCTTGATATTCTAAAATAAAATTTTTAAGTTATTATCAAAATAGTCTATAAACCCAGCGTACATAATTAAGAAATTTGTTAGAGTTTGCATTGGACTGTTCAAGAAATGGCTCTACTTGTTAACATGATTATGTAATATAAATTGATCTTGAAGTGATTTTATCCATCGACTAAAACCTTTATCCCTATATCTAAATCTTTTATACTTTGTGGATTTCTTATCACTTTTTTGACCGCAACCTAATGATCATGCTCAGAGTTTGATATGTATTGATCAAAAAATGCTCACAGCAAAAACTATATCTGATTTCACAAATTTTTACATGCATGTGACTACTAATTACATATACAAGACTGTCAATCATACTTGATACATTAATATTGTTAAATCGTCACCTTTTACAATAGACATTTTTTTTTTAAATTTTCGTGTCAATATGACAAATCTTTAAATAACATCGAACTATATACATATTCTATTGAGATTATTCATAAATTTTATGAGATTTACAATAATGAATCTCAATAACGAGGATATAATAAGCTTCTTTATGATCTTTTCTGTTAAAATTTATAATCAAGAGTTACTTTAACTTATGAAACAACCTTCTACTAATCCTTATGTGGGTATATTCATCAATATTATTTCTTCAAATCAAAAATCATATTTAATCTTTTACATATCATTGATGATAAGCTTATTTAATCCTATAGATCGATATCTTTAACTTTCAAATCATGTGTTTCTTGCTTCTTTTTTATAAATTCTTTATGCTAATTATATGGACTCTTTTACCTTACTTCATCACTGAGTAAGGTTGCCTTGATATCCATTTTCTCTTTATTCAAAACCTTTTGCTAGTTTTCTAGTTGTATCCCCATTTACAATCTATTAGTTTAAACTCTTTAGATAATTCAACCACTTCTTAACCTTTATTGTATGCACTATACTTTATTTCTCATAGCATTCAATCAATATATCAGATTTATGATATGTTAATCTTTTTATTATAAGTAATGGATCAGAATCCTGATTTATATTATAATCTACTTATATAATAAACACTAAAATTTTAGCCTTCCTACTCCTTAATCTCTTAATAGAACTTGGCACTTATGTGATTTCTATAGTTTCTTCTTATTGATTGATTGCTATAGTTGTGATTGAGTCAAAGTTATAATTTAAAATCCAAAGGATTGCGAATCTTACTTGCAGGTAATTAGAGCTATTTAAATAACCTTTATCTTCTATCTTTAAAGATTTATAGGACTAAACTCTTAGAGAGAAAACTTGAATTAGAATTAAGAATTTTAGTCTTCTTATTCAGAGTTCTTAACTTATGGTGTAGTCCTACAAAAGGCCCAGATATTAGTTGAGTGAGAATTAGAGATTATTGCATCTAAATCTAAAGAGGATAAATTATATTTTCTATGCAAGAAGTCATAGACCAAATATGTCTATTATCGCATAGAGTAGTAGAGCAATGTTATCCACAAATGACTACTTTATATTTGGTCTTGATCAGTTATATTTTTCCATGGTTTGTATAATCTCCCAATCATTATTATGATACAGTATCTTAATTAACTTTTTAATTCTTTTCCTAGATTCGTGACTCAACTATTTATGTCACAGTGTCTAAGATATTTTTTTAATAAAGGACCTTGTAAGAGACAAATTAAAAGCATAAAAGAATTGAGAAAATCTATTTATTAACTAAAATTACAGCTAACAATAATATTGGAATCATAATCCTTATTAAAATATAATATAATCTTGTCTTATAAAAAGAAAACTGAAAGTAAAAAAAATTCTAAGAGAAAGTACAAAAATTTCTAAAATAAATTAACAACTAATGTCTAACTCCAATATAACTATTTTTATGAGATAAACTCTAGTCCTTACTTTATCATTGATTATGTCTTATTTAATTTCCTCAAATTTCTTAATCCCTCATATTTTACCATCATTTTACTGTATCAATTTTCACTCAAGAATTGTTTTTTAGGTTTCAACAAGGTAAACCTACACATGTTCAGATGTGACTGCAAATATGGCCTCTTAGGATTCTTTAGGTTTTCTTTATTAAAAGTTGGAATGATCTTGTTTATTTCATATAGTTGTCGTTTATACATAGTCTCCGAATATTCCAGTGTTTACGTGAGTCGAAGTGGTCTCGGACCTCAGATTTGTCTAGCAGTACTTTTTTTTATTTAAGTTAGGAATAATGAAGCTAATTTTTCTCCTATGTGTTGACCTGCTAATGATGTCTAAAATAGGTGTTTTTGTTTTTCTTACTCGTACACTTTCAAAAATCTCTGAATCTTGAGTATTCAATTCTAAATTCTGATCCCACAAATCAATTCGACACGACGAAAAACCTTGAGCTAGCTTGTTTGACTTTGACTAAAGTTGTTTTGATCCTTGAACTGAACTTGAGAATATCGGTTAGTCCAATCGAACCGAAAATGGTTCAAGTTGGGATCCAGTTTGGTTAGACCAGGATGCTGTGTGAACCATATCTGGAATATGTCTTTTCTCAACTTCAATAAATAAATCTCTAGCATTGATAGTCTCAGGTAGTCTTCTAAGAAAATTCTCAGTAATAAATCTCTTATTACTAACAAACTAAAGTGATTTGCCCATTCCCATTTTCTATAGTAGTATTTCTCATCATCAGTGTTATCTCTAGTAAGCGGTGATGGTGGATCTACATGTAGAGCCAATTTTATATCCATAATTTTCAGAGCAAACTCTATATCTTGCTTCCATTTATTATAATTTAAACCAGTCATGACTTCTATCAAGATGTTGCTATCATTAAATCAGAAGAAAACTGTTGAAAATAATTATACTATTGTCAATTTAACAATAATGGATATTAATATTGAAACCCTGTATATATCATTGTTAGCTCCTTTTTGGGTAGAACCAACAATTCTACTAGTGATCTCTATGCATGAAGACAACAAATATAAATATATATAATATAAAAAATATATCCCCTTTGGGTAGATAAAGTTCTCCAAACTATATATATTCAAACCAAATAGGCAATCTCAAAATTTATCCCTTTTGAATAGATAAATTTTTTAATTCCATCTTAAATGTCTTCCACACAAGCATTAATTCCCTTAATTATCCTAATTACTTTTAATAATCATTTCATTTAACCATAAACCACACAATTTATTTCCTAATATCAAAATCATTTTTCATACATTTCAATTAACCTTAGATTTTTAATAATTGCATCACTTTGGTGATAACAAATAAGAAAAATTATAATTAAATTTTTTAAAAAAAAATAAAAATATTATAATATTTAATTATTATTTTAATTATATGATTTTATACCGAATATGATACTAAATCGTATGCATCTTAAAACTATATAAAACAACACCTATTGTAATAAATTATCTTTATAACAATTAGGAAAAATAATTTTTTTTTATAAATTTTAGCAATTGTATTATTTTGATAATTATCAATTAGTAAAATTATTTTAAATTTAAATTCTCATTAAAAGTTTAAATTTTATTTTCTAATAATAGAAAATTCCTTAATTTATTAATCTTTTGGTATCCTAAAAATAAAATAAAAATCACCAAAAATTAGAAAATTTAAAGAGGAGTGTATCGCGGTAAAAATTATCGAAAATCGATACTGCATGCGCCACCACACTCCAGTGACGTTTCTGATTGGCGCGTGTAGCTCACGCGTTTCCCCTAGCATTTTATTTTTCGTGATGGATCGGTTGACTCGGTTCGCCAATTTCGCGAATCCAACGACCCAAACTAATCTGCCCGGTCCACGGCCCGAACTTTAACCCATTACACGTGATTTACACGCGCCACATGCGTGTTCATCACGTGCTGTGCTGTAGTCTTTTGCCCGTGCATTGCACGTATAACACACGTGCCCGTCTTCTTCCTTGGGTGAGTTGAACTCGATCTGTTTCGTCTGTAATTCGGGTCGTTTTGACCCGATCGCGTTCCGAATTCTATCCGATTTAATTTTTGTCCTAAAATCTTCGTTTTTTGGTCGATTTCAATGATTCAAAACACTAGTCCTATGTTTTTAGATATTTTGAATCTGATTATGGCCTTATTTGTTCTAAAAACTGATGAAAAATTGCTTAAATTTGGGTATAAACTTTCAAACTCAAAGTTAACCCTAGAATCTTTAATCCCAAATTTCTTTTAATATACAAAATTTCATGTCACAAATAATATATCATTACAAAGCTTGTAAATAGAGGAACAAGACCCATATTTAATTGCATCATGAATCATCCAAAAATAATAAAAAAATTACGAAGAATTTTAAACAAAAAATATTAGGGTTTATAAAACCCGAAATCTTAATCCTTAATATCTTCGCATATATTACGAATTAGAGGCCGTGTAATATATCAATACGAAGCTTATGATAAGGAGAATAAAAGCCCTAAACTTTTAATTGCTTATCACAATAAAATCAGCATAAAATATGACCATGAACGTGGCTATATAAACATATAATTATACGAAAATTAATATAGTAATCTTTAAAATAAATTTTAATATTGTGATTTTATTTTAATTCATGTATGTCCTGCGCTCTGATATCAATTGTTGAAAATTTTAATTTTCATAAGATTGTCATACATAAAATTTGAATACAAATCAAGATAAAAATGCGTACCTTATTTAGCCATTGTTGCAACTTGTCGCGTTGTCAAAAGTTAGGTCTTCCTTTCTGTTCTCTATCTTGTGACAGCCTACTTAATGAGAAGGAGGCAGGTTAGAGTTTTAAAACCCATACTTTCTTTTATATAGAGCTAGAGAGGGGATCTAATTTAACTCTGATTGGTCTTTGCTGATCATCTCTATCAAAGACTTCAATATGACTCATGACTTACACTGACTGTCAAAACTAACCCATTATAGACGTTAAACTCAATTTTCTTTAGATCACATAATTGGGTCCACTTTATTCAATGACTGTGATATTAGTCCGTTTTTAATAAAATTATAAGAACGATTAATACAAGCCCACAAAAAATCCAACATTTTTGAAACTAGTTTTTGAAAAAGAAAGGTTCGGGTAACTTGTAAAAGATTTTCGATTTTTCGTTCGGCAATTTCACTTTGTTAGGGAGTGCTTATAAAAGATGACTTATGAATGATTTTGTGTTGTTGAAAGAATGGAGAAAGGGTGTGACTAAAATAATATTTGGCATTGTAAGATTGAAAATGTTTAATTCCCAATCCAAATTTCATTTTGATCGTATTGAAAAAATTTTAAAACACGAGACTCACATCTGATTTGTTTTTTAGAAAGAAAAATCCATGTCATATGAGTGCAATCCTCAATAACTGAAACAAACCAACGGGTCCCTAAAGTGTTGACGTCCTTTTATTGCTTATAGGAAGAACAAAACGTTTGTGCTTTGCAAGTTTACACATATCACAATGAAAACTTTCTATGACAATTTTATTGAACAATGAAGGAAACAAGTTTCTAGGAACATTAAATGACGAATGACCAAGATGATTGTGATGAAGCCATATTTTATCTTTATCGAATTTAAATAGCTCGATAAGGAATGACAAAAGGGAAATGATCCTCAATCTTATGTTGTTCACTTGGTTCTTCAAGGTAATAAAGGCATCTCTCTGAATAGTACGTTCAATTATCTTTCTTGGACTCTATTCTGACATACACAATTAAAGGGATAAAAATTACACAGTTTACACTACAATTAGTATCTTTGGTCAGTTTTTAGATAGACACAAAATTGGTGAACAATTTTGAGACATGATGGACAATTTTTAGAGTAAGTGAATTGCTAATAAAAATATCTTCCTGATTAGGAGCAGTAGTGACTGAACCGTCGGCTATGGTGATTTTCTTATTCCTAGGGCAGAGTGTGTGTGAGATAAATTTAGTTGACGAAAAAGTCATATGGTCTGTGGCTCTTGAGCTGATAACCCATGTGTTAGTTGTAATATTATCTGAAGCATTAAAAGCGTGAGAAGGGGATGATATACCTGAAAATGCTAGATTACAAATACCTGCCGACGATAATTGCTTCTCTAGCAACCCCAGAAAGTTCTTTAATCTCTCAATCTTATTTTTGTTGAATTCAAGAGGCGTTTCTGAGTTGCTGGTTATCTTTGGTTGAATGCACTCGCTTGACACTATCCTCTTCCTTGTCCACTCCTCTCTGTTCCGTTCTTATTTGGGATTTATGGCCTGCCATGAAGCTGCCAACACTTCCACAAGTCATCTCTTTTAAAAGGTTTTGAATAACCTGGCTGCTTGCTTTCTTCGGTGGATAACTGTTCTAATACAGTACTTGTTTTTGAGAACAACGCCGAGATCTCAACAGTAATATTCTCATCCATAACTACTTTCCTTCTTCAGAATGGATTATTGAAATTGTCTTTTTCAGAGACGGTAGATCCTCCTTTTCAAGGACTTGAGCCTGTAGTGAATTGAACTCAATATTAAGTTCAGCTAAAAAATCATAAATTATGTCATATTCAACGACCTTCTTAAGGTTGGCTCTCTCTTCGCTACACTTCATCTGGATGTTTTAATAATGATCTGTCTAACTTCCCTGTTTGGTGGCAGCAATCTTAGTCTTAATCTCATAGATTTGTGCAGCCTCACGAACCTTCGAATATGTTTGTTTGACAGCATCCCAACTCTCCTTGGCATTATTAAGAAACATGCAAGTGTCACTGATTTTTGGTGACATGGAATTCCAAAGCCAGGACATCACCATTAAGTCTTCCTTGTCCCACTCGTCATATTTTGGATCTCCTGAGGGCTAGTACTGAGCAAATGACTCACTTGGCCTCTGCCCTTCAAGTGTATTCGCACTAGTTGAGACCACTTTAAATAATATCTCCTATTGAGTCCGTATGCTGTCTGGATATCGGGTAGTTTTCCAACAATAGAGTGGCTGTTCTCGGTGGGCTGGGTCTTGGTTGCTTGAGATTCAGACGTGCGGTTGACTTTGCTGTTTTTAGACATGATTCAAGAAGAACAGAGAAACAACAGAGAAATTTCGACTGAAAGAAGAATTTCCGGTGATGATTAAATACAGATAAACAAGGGAAAAAATGGTCAAAATTTTGGATTGAGAACCAGAGAAAAGATGAAGAAAATTCTGAAATGTGAACCCAAAAAAGTTTTTATTGATTGTTTTAAGAGGAGAGTAGCCTAAAAGGCTGATGCCATGACAGAATAAGTCAATTCTTTTTTATTAAAATTAGGGTTTTTTACACAAATATATACAACTGTAGAGGCTAAACTAGGGAAGAATAAAATCAAGAAATCTCCTAATCTTAGGATACAAATCAGAACTAAATTCCTAAAATCAGAAAATATAATAACTACTAAATTATTCTATATTATAGTACACGGTTTCTTAAAATAAAACAGGTTGTTTTTCCACAAAATGCACTACTAAAAAAGATAGGTCCGATTTGATGAATATTGGTGATAGCAAGGAGGCCATTGTATGTGTATTTTTAATGTGATCATCTTTTTACTTCTTCTAATTTCTTATTTAGTATCGATTTTCTTTTAATGTTTTCCAATTTTTTCAAAGCAGGGGGAAGGATTTTGAAGATTTTATGACTTGGAAATTACTTGTTGCCTTGCGAATGGATATTTTAGAGAGAGAGAGAGAGAATGACTAATGCTTTCCATTTTCAGCACATAGTAATCATTCTTTACATAAAAGCCGAACTATGGACAATGCAGCTCATTAGCATGTTAAGGATTTTCAGTAATTTTAAATCTGGATGAGATTTTGGGAAATGCAGGTTGCTTACTGTACTCATGCGCATATGATTTTAACTGAGTAGTAGTTGGATACAAATTGACAAATATTAAAACAATGCTATAATTTGAATTTTTGTACTAAAATAATTGTTGGCCTACACTGCCTTTCTGAAGATTAGAGGCGAGAAGTTGAGCTAGTTATTAAGCTTCATAATCCACACTTATTTCAGTTTTTGTAGAGTAATCTTGGTGTCCTATTGTTTTTCTGGATATTTGCTTCTAAGGGCTGAATTTATGTCAATTATATGAGATTGTCAATGGCCCTGCTTCTTGTTGCAAAATGTTGTGTTATAAATAAGTTGGTTAGAAACATTGAAACAAAATATAATCACTAATTCCAATTGAGACTGTTTTAATATATTCATCAAAATTGAGTACATATGATGCCACGAGGCAGTGTGTTGGCTGTACATGTTGTATTTTTGTTCTAATAAATTCTATTCAATTTTCAGATCGAATTTGGATAGAATCAGGTACACATTGAAAATAAGGAAATCATCGTGCTTCTTGTAAGTTTGTTTTGTAGTATGTTAGCAAATATGAAGCTATTTGTAGATACGAACCAGTATATATAGCAGAAAACAAGAATTCAAGAAATTTTTTAGAACCAATTTATCCTATATTTTTGTGCTTTCAAGGTTTAGCCCAATAGGGATCCTTCATCTGTTGTAATGAGGATAGCTTAAGAAATATTAGATAAATAAGACTTCACTTTCCTAGACCTGTATGTATTATAACATGGAACATATTTGTAATTAGACGTTAATAACAGAACTTTCTTACGATAGTAAAAGTATCACATTATATGTCTTTCTTTCTAAAATTACTGAAGTTTCATATGGTATTTTGGTATTATGACTTTAAGTGACAAGCTAACAACTGTAAGCATTAAATGTCAAAATTAATATAAATTGAGTCGTTTTTATTAAAATATGGTGTTATCAAATACTTTTACCTTCGATTTCATAGCATTAAAATCTCGAATAAAGCCCAAAATTAGTAAATTTTCCCATAAAAATTATGCAAGTGAAAAAATTGACAATGGTTTTAACATTAGTACAAAAGAGTTGTTACATGCAATGACAAGAAATTTCAAAGAGAGAATCGTGGAACACGCAACACAATTCTTTCAACATGAAACGTAACTTGTCGGAAAACCTGTAATATGAGCACAAAACTTCCCTTAGACATTTTTTGTTGTAATATTATAAAAATGAGACAAATACCATGTTCGAAGTGGACTTGTAATAAGATGATTGAAACTTCTATCCCACTTGTGTGAAAACACAGAGTAGAATAGCCGAGTATTGGGCATTTCACTTGGTTTCTATCAATGAATCGCAGTTTCATTCGCAACGAAGAAATATCAAACATTGTAGAGGGAATTATAATGTCCTCATCTTTGAACATTTTACCAACCAAAAACAAATTTATATATAAATTACAAATAAATAGATGATCAATTTATTCAAATCTCCCTCACAAAAACACAATAATGAAAGTATTTCTTAGCAAACCATTTACATCTGGCATACAAAAAGAACTCAATATTGGTGGTGTTCGAATTTTGCATGGAAATGAATCATTTGATATCCGCTCTCCATGGAACTTTGATTGGCCTTCTCCATCGTTTTCGGGTACTGTCTATCTATGATGCTTTCAAACTTGAGTGCTTCCAAGAATGAAAACTTACATATTGTCGTTGGCAGAAAGAGCATTTCAACATTTTCCTTGTAAAATCATGGAGAATCTTGCCTTCAAACTATAATATCATTATCATGAAGACTAAATAGGACACCACTAATCCGCATCCAAAAAGATAAACATCCAAACATACAAAGTAGAGGGCTAAAATTCATGAAAATACTACTTGTGAGGCTTGAGATGAGGGTAGAGTCCCAAAACATGCTCTGGCATAAAGTCATGTCGTGTTAGAATTCCGACAATTGGAGGTCTCTGCAGTGAGTAGATAAGTGAGCAGTAAAGTTATACATCATGCAAGCACCAAATAGAACGAAGAAAGAAAAAATAACATTTGAGAGAGAGAGAGAGAAAGGCTTACATTTTGACTCTTTGGTACAACGCACATGTGTCGGAGACCAATTTGTCGAAAGAGAATTGCTGCTTTGGCAAGTGACATTGTCTCAACCACAGTGTATGGGGATGCATTTGTAATGGGATGGAGATCAATGTACATTTCCATTTCTTCATCGTCAATATCTAGGTCCTCTAGTTTGATTCCCTTCCCTGATCCTGCCTTGGCAAAATCAAATGCTGCAAATCTACGCAATATCTCCTCTCCAGCAGGTACTTTATTCCTAGAAAAAACTTTACCCTTGAGCAAAACAAGTAAATGAGAC
Organism: Trichilia minutiflora; assembly: GCA_035590515.1. NCBI lineage: Eukaryota > Viridiplantae > Streptophyta > Magnoliopsida > Sapindales > Meliaceae > Trichilia > Trichilia minutiflora. The sequence goes on from JAVXUL010000020.1 coordinate 3,402,626, forward strand.
CTCAAAACAAGCCCACATAATTCCGCTGTATCCACAAAAGGTGGTTCATCAATCACAGGGAAGCCATTATGCCCTGTCGTCTTCAAAGCATGTATTATATTCCCCACCTTTTCAACACCAGAAAAGGTGACCAATGGACCCGAAACAACATCAAGTGCAACCAGCTGCCGCATGTAAGGTTCTGCATGAGCCTCCATATAAGGAAATCCCTTTAGCTTTACTATTTGATCGTAGACACCTTTATTGAAAATGTCAGCAACAGTTTTAGAGATAAGGAGAACCAACATCACAAGGGGAAGCAGCAACAGGTCATTTGTAAGCTCAAGAAGTATGACACAAAGGGAAACCGTCATTCTCATGGTGCCACCAAGGAAGGATGCAGATCCAAGAAGAGCAAAGAGACCAGTATCAAGTTTTGAGATGGATTCAAATAATCGCCCTACAAGGCGACCATAGCCAGCTCCAGCTAGAATGATAGGGATAAAGAGGCCCGAAGGAATAGCAATACCATAAGTGATAACTCCAAGGAAGTAAACAGCAGCAAAGAATATGAATAGACTGGAAATATGGAACTCTTTTGTGGTACTGGTACTCAATAGGTTGCGAATAGCATCATCATTAGTGTTCATAAAGAGGGAAGCAAGATCATTATAGTAACCCGCTGGGCACTGGAAGCTTTTATAGTTGCCGGATCCATCGGTATTTGGACAGCTAACTGAAGCATCTGTAGGGCAGGGAATGCACTTTGCAAACCATGGCAGGCCATAAGCACAACATGATGTTAGAAGTGAAATGGTGATAACCAGCAAGACCTTAAACACAGCTCCTCTTCTGCAGCAGAATGACCACAGAATTAGTAGTGTTTGGTATCAGAACAAAATGATTAAGGATGAATGCAGTGAAATCACAGGTTATAATCAAACATAAAGACATACTCATTAATGATACTATAAATACGAAGGACCTTGTCCACAAGATAATTATACAGGCTTCCGAAAAGGCCTCCAATGATTCCTAAAAGTAATACCGCCAATATATCTGCGCCACTGTATGTAACCTTGGCGGAGCTGACATCATACATTATTAAACCTCCTTCACCGAACAGCCCACACCTCCCAGTAGAGCAAAGTTGTGTAAAAGATCTCAAGACCATAGCAACAACTGCTGTTGTGAAAAATGTTCTCCAGAGAAGGGCACTCCGCCACCTGCAGATGTCAAAGAAAAAGGAACAGGCATTGGTTTTCAAGACAGATTATAATTTAAACATCTGCACGTGGTACGAAATGAAAATCTAAGTTCACATTTATAAACTACCAGGAAATATCAAATCAACACTTTCCCGATCAAGGCATTTTATGCAGTAATGAGACTAAAGTTACATCTTTTAAATGTATCCTATTTTACTAATTATGCATTTTTTACTTCTACTCCAGTGAAGAAAGACAGTTTCCCAAGTTAGAGAGGACTAGTTACTCATTTAATTGATAGAAGCTAACACAGAACCTGATAAAAGGTGCAGGTTATGATCCCTAGTTCATAAACAATTAGATGTCAGCGGTTGGAATCATTTTAAGCATAAAAGGTAGAAACATTTCAACTGGTACTTGCCACAGAGCAACTAGCCTGGTAAATGAATCAGACATCAGATCATGAATTGAAACCTGACAAGACTTAAAATGAAAAAGAGGATAAATGGCGTACATGGCAAAATAAGAGAAAGTGATACCATGTTGCTGCCTCTTCAAGAGCAAAAAGGACACCACCAACTGGAGCACGGAAAGCAGTAGCTACACCAGCAGCTGCTCCACAAGTGATCAAGTCTCTACGATCCCGATCATTTTTGAAATATCTTAACCATCTCCAAGTTAACTGGTACTTGCGAGAGCCCCCTTGCCCAAGTAAAGAGGCTATGCAAGCACCAGTGTGGACCATTGGCCCTTCTTTACCCACCACAAATCCAGCAGAAACACCAAGCACAGAACCAATGATCTGCAAAATTCTTAATAGAGTTCATAAGTATTCTAGCAAACTTAAAAAGGAATCAAATAAAAGAAAGAAAGAAGGAACAGCAAGCCGCTACGACCTTAAGATAATTGACAGAACAAATTAAGCAAGCTATTAAAATGTAACTAAAGATTTGTTACCAGGCATAGAAACTGCCCAAACTTGAGACTCAAAATAATGATTATCTGATTTTGCTATTGTTGAAGTGTCTATTCATCTATCATTTAATGTTTCCTGTAATAGGGAGAATCATATACATATATGATTCATGGCTAAAAATGCAGGACAAAAAATGCACAGTTTTGGGTGAATAAAGGAAATTTCTGCTTCTTCTCCAGGAAAAGGCACAAAGAAAATAGGAAAAGTGTTTATCTGCTGATTCTTTATTTTCTCTAATTTTTTGTTTAGAAGAAACTAGAAACTATCCAGGAGAAGCAAAATGAGGAAAGTGGAAACCTTTATATTTAACTAAAAAAAGGAAGGACACACGATGGCTACACACATACACTACTTGACTAAACAATGATTACAAAAACATTAATTTTCTATGTTTTCTTAAAGGTTCATATATTTTGTCCCCACACCCACCCACTGCAAATCTTGGGCCACATACAGAAAGGTGTTGATTTTACCTACCTTTACAAAAAGGGTACCTGGAGCCAGAATTGAATAAGCATCCACACCATTGAGATAAGCTTTCACCTCTGGGATACCAGATCCTGCTGCAGCCGGAGCAATGAAAGCACAGAGAGCTCCAGCAGCAGTTGCCAAACCTATATTGCATCCGGCAAATGCAGCAAAAGCCTTAAAATATCTGCATAAGACCATTATCATGTCCACTAAGATCTCAACTGAAGGATTTCACATCAATTAGAAATTGTTGACTATAGTACAACAAAAAAATCCAAGCACATACAGAATTAACTGACAAAGAATGAACCTCATAGAATGATCCTTTTGTTTACAGATGCTTCTATCGACAAAGAATCTCCTTAAATTCTTTGTTAATGCTCAATTTTCAAATCAAACAGTTCTGGCTGCCCAGACCAACTTCCCTCAACAAACATCAGTTTACAAAAATTAAGTAGACATCACTCACAAACACCACTCCCTAAGTGATATCTCCATAGTTTATAACTTAAAATCAATTCATTCTCCAAGATAATCTTAGAGAGAGGCAATTTGCATGATTTTATACATTTAAAGATCAATCAACTTTGTACCTGCATTACAACAAAAATTGGTTAATCTTTTGAAGGAGAGCTAGTTAGCTTGCCTTGTGATACCTTCTGCTTTCAAATGAATACACTAAAATCAACTACACTGAATTGAACTACAATGATTCTTCTCAATGAATGGTCAAAAATCCATGTTCATGTAAATGATTCATTTGTAACAATACCCATATAGTAAACATAAATACAATAATATCAAAGATGGTAAAATGAAGTCAAGCTTAAATCACACAAGAGATTAAAATAAGCTTGGTAGCAGAAAAAAAGAAGACTCACTTATCCCTAGTCATAAGATCAGTCGTAAGCAGCAGCTTAAAACCAGATATGTTTTCAACTGCTATATTATTGAAGATGCCAACTAGTCCAGTTAATAGCCCTATTAGAAGTGCAAACGCCCACTTGAGTATGATATACTGGAATATCTGAACCTTCTTCCTTGACCTCCAATCTTGCTTAAATAACTCATTTTCCACAATCCTGAAAACAAAAACAAGTGAAACAACTTCTCTGAGTAACTAATTAGGTAAAACAAAGACAATACAACAATAATTTCACATATCTATTTAAAAAACCAAGTCTTGGCTCTGTTTAACGGTTAAGGAAGGAAAGATTAAGTTCTTACTCGTAGTCAAGACTTTCAATGGGACAAACATTGGAACCAACAATAGCAATCTGAGAAGTGGTGTTGATCCTTTTGGATAAAAGTGGTTGGCTGTAACTTTCAGTCTCTTTGCAATCCATGCGATGATCATTTTCAATGTCCTGCCCATCAACAACATCTTCTCCACGATTCACGCTTTTTTCTCTATCCATATTCAACTTATTCAACACATATAATTACCTGCACCACAGATAAATAGAATTAAAGATCTAAATTTGAGAAATTCAACGGTTTTGATGATAATCATGATCAAGATAAAAAACGGTTGAGAATTTAAGATAATCTTGAATTGATTAAAACGAAATAATAAACACTAACCAAAAAAAAAAAACAAAAAAACTTTGCACCCTTATTACGATGAAGAACATGAAGCATTTCGGGTAATATTATAATGAAGACGACATAATAGAAAGAAGAAAAAAATAATAATAACAGGAAAACATAGAAAGTGAATGCTAGAACCAACTACAATTACGGCAGTACGGGTGGCTTTTGTCAGAAGATCCAACCTAGAAGGAGAGATCCAAATGTACGTTACAAAATACAAACTGCTTCCCGGAGGAGGAAAGAATGATTAGACGATGACCTAAGAGGCTGTTTGTTATTTTTTTTTTAATTAAATTTTTTTTTTTATAAAATAAAAAATACAAGAGTTTAATAATTTAATATAAAATTATTTAATAAATATTTTATAAATAAATTATTTTATTTTATTTTTTATGAATAAATTATTTAATAAAATAATTTAAATAAATTTTATTTTTAATTAAAAAATAAAAATAATTTAAAAAATTGATAATCTAATTTAATTTTTTTTGTATAATTTATTTATTTATATATATATTAAAAAATTACTTATATTTTTTTAAAAATTTATAAAAATTGATGTTGATTGAATTTTTTGTTATAAGAAGGAGAAGATAAATTAAAAAAAAAAAATCTAACCAATTAAATATTAATAACGAATCAGAGATCGGAAAAATCAGAGTTTTTGCTTCGTATAGAATGGAACGTTTAATTATTCATTATTTTCTTTTGCTTTTTATTGGAATTTTTTTATTCTAACCACAACTTATGAACGTGATTAGATAACGGAGTACACGTGATGACTTCTTCCCGTTTTTATAAAAAAGGAAAATAAGAATAGTAATTGGACCACGTAGTCTTTATTAATTATACGTCTCTATTGATTTATCAAGTAGTTTCTTCCTATTAAATAATATAAATACCAAATAACATTATTTTATAAGAAGTCATCATCAATAAGTATCAAGATTCCTAAATAGAGAATTAAGTTTCTTATTCAATAATTTATTAACACATGGTATAATTGGATAGAAAAATGCAAATGTTTTACTTAAAAGAAAGGTGTTTTTCATAATGACATTATTGGACATAGTTAGGTCCTTTTTCATTTACATTTTTTTAAAGCGACCATCCATAAGAGACAAAAAAAATATTAGTTAAATTTAATTACTTTTAAAAATTATTTAATATATAAAAATTAATTTTAATTTTTAATTATAAATATAGAAATACATTCTTAATCATAAGTACTTTTAAAAATTAAATTAATTTTGTTTTTATTAATTAAATAAACAACTAAATTTTTTTTGAATATTTTTGTATATAATAAAAATAAAGTATATATATGACAAAATTATAAAAGTGGAAGTCTTTTATCTTGAGTTAACAATAAAATTAAAATATATATTCTTAATTTAAGATAATATTACTGTCATATTGTAGCATCCTTTATGATTCATATGCTACAAGACGGATAATATTATGTCCTACCAGCTCATAATACATATACTACAAGCCGTTTTATAAGTCTGTTGGAGTTGCACTATTCAAAATTTAATGTCGGTTGTACAGCACATGTTGATTAAGACATAAAAGTTTTTTTTTAATTTTAATTTTAATATATTAAATCAATGATTTATTGAAAGTTTAACTGATATATTGAGTCAAAAATCTATTAAAATTCTGAAACTTAATTCTGAAAATGGCTTAACCTAATAATTAGTACTCCCTTCCCCCGTTATTTAAAAGGAAGGATTTGTCCCACATAAAATTCGGATAGCTTTTGAAATAAGAGAAAATGTTTGAGATTGAGACTTGGCATTTAGCCGTGCCTAACTGTCCTACAATTAATAATAATATATGAACCTGTAACATATGGTGTATAATGAAAGAGTAGGAGTGAGGGCTACTCTTAAAATTTTATCATTTTTATATTCACCCAAATCTCGTATATATGAATATAAAATATAATTATGAGTTAGAATGCGTATCTTTTTTAATCATTCGATATAGTTATCGTTGTAACTTATAGCGTTTCAAAAGTTAGGTCTTCCTCTTTATTCTCTAACTTTATAGCAGTTTACTCAACGGGAAGGAGGTAGGTTAGGGTTTTTAAAACTCATACTTTCTTTTATATAGAGCTAAAGAGGGGACCTAGCCTAACCCTGATTAGTTTTTATTGGGCCTCCCAATCAAAGGTTTCAACATGACCCATGACCTATACTGACTGTCAAAACTAGCCCATTATAGACGTTAAGCCCAATTTTCTTTAGATCACATAATTGGATTCACTTCACTTAATGATTATGACATTAGCCCGTTTTTTTAATAAATCATAACAACGATCATAACAACGATTTAATGTAAGCCCACAAAAAATCCAACATTCTCCCACTTTGCCTACATTAATCGATTTTGAAAATAAAATTTTATTTATTTGAAAACTACTCTCGGGCTAATTAATAAGAAAGCATTTTATGTGGTCACATTTTAAAATAATAATCATGAATCAAACGCCTCAAACAATCCGGTCCAATTTAATTTTTAATATTGGACTATGACGATTAATGCATCTTTATTGACGCATAATCAATCCAAATCACAAATATTATCAA
>JAVXUL010000020.1:3409546-3431744 GCA_035590515.1 Trichilia minutiflora
AAGAACATTTACACAAAAATATTTATAAATATTTGTATAACATTTCATTTACTAAGGAAACAAGCATTGAAATCAAGCAATGAAATAAAAGAATGTTCACTCACTACTTAGGGAGGGTATACACTCCCTAGTTCCCCTTGTTTTTCGACGACTCATGCGAACACCTCGATCTTTAACCGTCGCCTAACCACACACATAACAATTTCATTAATTTCACGTTCCAATATGTATATGCTCAAATACATGGAATGCACTCTAGTTCCGGGTTTCTAATATGTGGGCCGATACGCGACTTTACCTAAAATTCTCATTACACATGAAATCATCCAATTTATATCATCATGGACCCACATTATGGCTAAGATGACTCATTTCGATTAATGTACGCGATTTTGACTTGTGAGCCCCATCCAATCACCGGAACAGTAGTCAGAGTTACTGTTCACATTTTTCTAAAATTTTCGAAATTATATTTCTAGCTTCCTACGACTTCTATGACCTCTCTACTATCCATATTACGATTAAAATCTAAGATTTGAGTGATAAATCTATGAAATTAGATACAAAAATTCATACGAATAAAATTGCTCAAAACAATGAAATGAATATACATACGAGTTAGAATCGAAGCTACGAACCTTGTGGTATGGTCGGTTTACTTCGATTTCGTCTCTAACTCGAAAAAACCCCAAATTCAACTTCGAAACTCTAGCTCTCCAAACCCAAAGCTACGGTCCCAACACCAAATTGATGCTCCCCACGTGTTAGACGCGTGAAATGTAGCTCGTCTGCGAAGAGAAATCGAGATTTTGGCAAAAATCGACAAAATCTAGAGATAGAGAACAAGATACACGTGAGGAGGAGAGGAAGGGAGGAAAAGAGAAGAGAAGACCCAAATTTTCAAGCCCAGGACCCCTTTTCATAGAAAAATGGTGAAATTACTATTTTACCCTTAAATTTTCTAAAGGAGAAAGCTTTTAGAAGAGAACAAAATCATCATTTTACGCCGATTCGATCAAACGAATCAAAGATTCGATCGATCGAACCACCCCTTCGATCGAAAGAATAACATTTCGATCGACCGAATCCCTCGATGTGAATAGTACTCAAAGAGCTTGCAAATTATCGATCGAACGAATCAGCACTTCGGTTGAACGAATCCCTCATTCGGTTGATCGAATTGAAAGCCAGAATTTCGATCGAACGAACTACCTATTCGGTCGACCGAACTTGTCAAAAATAGACTTTTCCACTTAAGTTCCTTCCAAAATCGAAAATTCACAAACGAGGTCCCAACGTACACTCACATAAACCCTTTTTAGTCAACATTAATGCCGAACATATCCGAAAATTAGGCAGATGAATTATCGATATGCATGATAAATACAAAAGCATGAATAGAAAATGTAATGAAGTTACGAATATGCCCTTGAGGTATATACAAAGGTGTGATACATTGAGATACCAGACCCGACCTCTCCAGGTTACTCTCGCTAAGGAGTAGCTTAACATCCATGGTAGGCAGATTGATGAGTCTGTCCCCAAAATTGGTCGGGACGTCAGACTGCTCTTTTCCCACATCTATAATAAAAGACTTGTCAGCAATTATAAATGGCAGGCAAAAATATCCTAGAAAGTTATCGCACACACCTGTCTCCCGGAAAGAAGAAAAAATAGGGCTAATAGGGGATTTGACCCAACCTCCGCTGACGATGAACCAGCTATCCTTCTAATTCTTGTTGTCGGGGGGCTTGCCTTTCACTTTGAACCGATACCCCTGGCAAATAAAAATGAAATACAACCCAAGATATTGGCTAATATTCCTTCTAAGGGCATACAAGAATAACACCTCGTCAGGAGTCGGGACAGGGCTTTGATGGTCGGCCTTTTACATGAATAAGGCACTCAGGATCCTCCAGCTGTTCACCGTAAGCTGGTAAGGTGGGATCCTGAAACCCTCAAAAATCTTAAGAAAATATCTCTGCATGGGGAGTCGGACGCCCAACAGTAAATGCTCTTCATTTATCGCTATCTCCCTAGGCATAAAAGCACTCGAAATCTCATGGGCCAGAGATACCCTCAAATGTACACTGAGGGGAATGTTAAAACCTTGTCGAAAGGCATACAAGTCTACCTCATTAACTGTGGAAGGGTACCAATCGACGTCGTGTGGTCCCCTGGCATGAGCCTATTTGGAGGGATTCCCACCATCATCCCCCCTCTCTTAAGTACTAATCAGGATTTTGATGGAATCCAGGCCATCACGAACCGCGACAACAAGGTTCTCTTTATCGGCCATTTTCACAATATAAATGCAAATGTAGAAGAAGAAATGAAGATTTCTGCAAAAATCACAAACACTGAAGCACGAACACCTGTAAAAAGAAAAAAGAAACAACGAAGGAGATAAATCGTGGTAAAATAGAAGAAAAAGGGAGTGGAATAATACCTAGAGAGTTCACAAGATGAAAATGACGGTGGTAAAAAGAGGGGTATCTATATGAAGAAACCAGAGATCTTAACTGTTGATCTCTATGGCTGGGAAACAGCCACGTGTTGAAGGCTGTATAAATGCCCTCAGGGCTCGAGGAGCGGTTAAAGGCACAGCCACCCACTCCCAGACACGTGGATCTTAAAAACCCAAGCATTTAAACTCTCACCAGAAACAAAGCGGTGCCAACTTAGTAGATGACTAACAAGGTGACCCTTGCGCTAACAACATTTAATGGGAGAGAGGATGGAGAGTCAAGAGTAGTCACATCGGAGAAGATTTCACCGACAACAAGATATGGGGCCATCATTGTGAAGGATGGCTTTTACCCATCAATATCTTAGTAACCCATTACTCCCCTTATAACTAGTCTTAGTTTCTAAACCTTTTAAGCCACAAATAGAAATTCTGGAATCTCGCACCGGCACTTGAAGTTTCTATTTCGAGCCTCACAAGTCTCAAACTAGAAATTGGGGGACTGGATGTTAGGGTAGAAATAGGGAAGACATGTAGAGAACCCCCAAGCATCCCAAGGATTCCTCTGTCCAGATCCCGAGAACTCCTTTCACCATACTATTGAGGACCTCATCCACATCCCAACGGTCTCTCCCTCCCGGCTCCTCCTATATCCTACAAACTTTTTCCTTCTAAGCTTAAGGACTCTTGTGACCCGATCCCGATGACTTCTCCTTCCCAGATTCGAGGGCTCCTGCATTTAGCCTCTTGAGGACTCCTCCCTTTGATCCCTAGGACCCCTTTCTTCTAGATCCTGAGGACTCCTTCCTCCTGATTCTGAAGACTTCTTTTGTCTGGATAGCAAATAACCAACCTTGAAGACCCAGCTCCTTCAACCCAGGATATGTTTAACCTAAGAACTGCTCGTCCCTGGTCCAAAAGGCTCCTAACATCAATACAAAAATGAGAAATGATTAAGAAAAGCACAGAAGGTTTTGTAACCTGACACGCCACCCTGCCATGACAGCCACTGTCTTATCACCCATCGAATTTCAAGTGATATGATGGTGGCAGAGCCTGTAAATCTCTAATTTGACAGTATAACTCTTACATGAAGTCGACTAACACACTGTCCAAAGGCAGGCAGTTCCATCATTCCCATTCTCCGATACTAAGTCACATCCATCAGTCTCTCAAGAGCCCTATAAAAAGGGGATGCATGGCAACACATAGGGGATCTTCTTTTCTTTTTTTGGAGCAGTGAATTTCTCTCAACCATCTCTTTCACTTTACTCAATTTTTCCTTCACCTTCACTGAATTAAGCATCGGAGTTTTTTTGTCGAAACAACCCCCCCCCTCCCGGCGTTACTCCTAATGTGTTACTATTTTACAGGAAATCTTCGGTCGAATCTTAACCACATAACAGTCGCTATACCCACTAAACTATTCCTCGTTGGTGGTAGAACGTCGTCGGACATTTTATGCACCAATATATAGAAAGTTTGAAATTCAAATAATCTCGATAATGAAAACAAACCCACCATAAAAGCTAATGTCAGATCAAGAAAAATTACAAAATTTCACTAAAATTTTATTTCAACAGAAACTTGGGAGATTATAGTAAGGGTAAATATTAAGGCTACTATTTTGGCCGAGCCTCATCATCTTTGCAATTATTACCTCAACAACTAAGTGCAAAGTCGACTTTTGCAAGAAAATCAAATCTTGTGGGCGATCCAAGAATTTCAACACTATAGAGGTCGTCCCTATCCTTACCAAAGAAAGTCTCGAATCGAAAAAAATGACCTTGACCTCCCACAAACTCCAACCTAAAAACAAAATTGAAGAGGACGATCATACATGAGCCTCAAGATCATTACAAACTGTTACATCGTATTTAAGATTTTGTATTATACAAATCATAACCTAGATAATTGTAGCATTAGCCTAGATCTATATGAAATAATTATGCAGTGACTCATTATTTAGTGTTAACATGCAATCTATATGATAAATACTAGCTCTTTGTTCTCCAATCACCACACTTGCGAACCATGAAAGGAGTTAAACATAGCAACAAGCTACATATCTACCTCACATCATTATTTTTAATATCTTTCTCTTTCTAGCTAACATTTCCTTTTCCTTTTTCATTAAATTATAAGCCTAAGTTTATAAGTCGAAAACTCAATATTACTTCTAATTTTTTTTCTTGTTCTATCAGAAAATCGAAAAGCAGTTGCTGCAATAGTTTTAACAACCTAAAGCGAGCTATCAACAACCAAAGAAAAAATTTCCTCCTGAAAAATTTCAGGCATCAACGTCCATTCTCCGCAATATTTTGGTCCACCATCAACATTCAATAACTCGGAATAGGAAGAAAATGCCCGAGGAAAGGGTTTCAAAGTTCAAACACCATTTCTTATCATAGTCTTCAGTTAAAATTGCATAGTCTTCTGTTAAAGCGTTAAGCGTGTCTCAATCAGGGAGTATTTGCTCACCATCGGCATCTGCTTTTGTCCCAATCTTTGGTTTTAATGGAGCTTGGCCTGCCCCAGGTTCTTGTTTCTTCTTAATCCCACCAACAATGTCATCAATTCTAAAGAGCATGCAAGTAGCTTCAATCACTGTCTTAAACACAGGCTTAAAAAAAAAAAAAAAATTTAAAAAGAGCCTATCGCAACTCAAATTATGATAATATAATATCACTAAGACTGTCTACCATGCTACTATAAACTGACTGATTTGCAAGTATTCTCTTTTTTCTTTTACATTTACCTTCCTTTTTACCTAACTATCACCTTTTTAGTTGTTAATTCATTTCAAGTGTCATAGATAGATATTCAATTATTTAATATAAATTAACAAAAAAATATTATATATAATATCATATATATAGATTACTTGTCACCTGTATATACTCCAAACCTTCGAATCGTCGTTTTATTTTTGTTGTCTTTAGCTTGGTTCACGAATCACTAAGATCTCCATTGCTTTCCCATGGAAGAGTTGTGAGGATAAAGGACACCGAGTTTTATTTTTAACTGAGCCGAAGTTATTTCGTACGTATATTTTAATGGTTTGGACTTCAATATTCTTATATGGAAGGAATAAAAGTTCCCTTTGATTTCTATGCAAATTAAATCCTTTACAAATGTTAAAAAAAGATACTTTAATCCTTCAATTAATTTTAGGTCTATGTGTTATCGTCAACAATGCTCACAAATATTATATCTCAACGTTATCGGTATAATTCTTGAATTATTAAACAAAGCAGGAACTAAAACACCGTAGAAACATGATGAATATTCGAAGAAAATGGCACTACCTCTCAACACACACACAGAAAGTAACCCAAGAGCCAAATAGGAATTGCAGTTAACACTATCCATTACGTGTTAATCATTCAAGCCTGCAAGATAACCTGTTAAAAAGAGATCCCTGTTTGGTGCTCAATCGATCTTTAAGATGGAAAACATCACGTTCATATCTACAGAGCGCTTCATACTTCAATTTTCTGTGCAGTGTTCCCCAAAATAGCTCACTTGTGTGTGCACAAGTACACTGACAGAGAGCTGTGAGAACCAAAATAATGAAACATTATCGCTAGAATTGCAATTACAATTCAATCTCATTCCTGCCAATAATGAATATTAATTACAATACAGAGAACCACTCAGAATATCTAGGCAGAACTGCCAATTCCCACTATGAAAATAGCAATTCCTTAGTTCTGAGAGCTGGTGGACAGATTAACTTAAAGTGCCTCACTTGTGAAAGAATAGACCCCGCTTCCTTCCTTTTCTCTTTTCACTAGCCTGCAATATTTCAAGGGAAATGTAAACATACATTTCAAGGTACAATTTCAGTGCATCTGAGAAATTGTTGCAAATCTAGGTTCAAAAGATGATATAGAATTAGTACATTGATCTTTCATTAATCTATTTGGACATGATTTAATAAAATAAACTCAAGTCCACCCAATTCAGCTATGACTAAGCCAAATTCAAGCACAAAAGACCTATTTAGGGAGGTATAATTTTATCTCTATCAAATTCCAGTATCTATATAAACATGTGGTAGAGAGTTCCACGTTATTTATACAGAATAGGAAAAAAATTGTTTAGAAGTGAAGAATTATACCCTTCGGATAAACCATCTCAAGGTAAGCACAATTGTCTCCCTTGAACTGTAAAAACATAAGAAAAACATTATGTCAAGAAGGGTTCCCCCAAGAAAATATGTAAAAACCACTAGCCAATTGGTGATCTGGCTAAATTATGGCAAAAAAGTGCAATAAGTAACCACACTCAAAAAGACTATTCTTTCAGTATTTTGGAGAGAATAAGGAAAAACAAAGTTCAATTGTAGAACAAAGACACACTACTTTAGATTTGAGCTATTTGAAGTTTTTCATTTTTTTTTCAATGCGTTCTCATCAACATGCACGTGTAAGATGTAGTTATCTTCAAGCCTTAGAATTGTCAGAAAACTTTCATTGACTTGTGGTGAAATTATCTGACTGGTTTACTTCTACATCAATGATCTGCCTCTACCAGGTCGTTCTTTGTGAATTATAACAACTCAATGAAGTTTGGAAGAGACTTTAGATAAATCTTGAAACTATCAGTCTCTGTATTTTTGTAAAACTGTAGTGGAGGCAAATTAAAACACCTTCCCGATGCCAACTAAACTGAGCAAACTTAACCCCCCTTTCAAGTACGTATAATTTATTTGTTTATCTGAATATTAACTTTTATTATCATCACCCCATCCTACCCTTCCCAAGCAACAGGAACTAAATCCCCTTCAACGTTGGTCTGAGGGAGACTCAATCTCTGAACATCTTACCACAATGCAAGAGATAGAGCTAACAAAACTATCTACTTAGAGATTACAAAATTGTAATTACTTGCTCAAAAAGATAACAGAAAAAAATAAAATTTAAAAAAAGAAAAAACATTCGACAATCAGAAACCAGCTAAAGTGCTCGGAGTTAACATGCAAAATGTCAGAATTAAGGAAATTACCTCAAAGTACTGACACCCTACCTATTGGAATAGAATTGGCCACTCAAATACATAAGAAATAAAATCTGTGAAAACCTGTGCATAAGTATCTAAAAAAGGATGAACTTTGTCCATCGTCTTATTATAGTAATTTTTAGAATTATCTCAATTCAATGCATCAAGTTTAAAGCATAAGAAACATGCGATCTTCTTTGTCCTTTTCTGTTGTCATAAAATTACTTTAAGCATTGAAACTTACCAACTAACGTCTGTCGAAGGCCCTTCTGCTCGTAACAGCTGGTCATTGCCACTAGAATCAGCTATCACAAATTCTTTAGCAGTTCCATAAGGAATTGTAACCTAAAAATTGAGTTGAAAGGAAAAAGTGCTAAACGGAATGCTTCAAACTATCAGAAATTTAGAGAGTAAGCAACAGAAAAATACATATTTGAAAAAAAGAAAAAGAAAAAGGCTGAGGACAATAGATGACATGCCAAGAGGTCAAAAAGTGAATGAAAGATTTTAAAATTCTAGCTAAGTTAATTTCATAATTACTATTTATCTCTGGGGTAAAGTGAGGAGTTGAATCATGAAGGGCGGATTCAAATGCTAGTTCTCTTTGCTTTTAGTCTGATAATAGAGGAAGTTACAAGAAAATCAAATTTTATCAACCAAATTTTATCTTGCCCTTGTTTATTATCCAAAGCTCAACCAAGCCTAGTACTTGGCAGAGATATATCCATTGCTACAGGCAAAAGGACTAAAAATCACAAAACTGCACCGTAAATAGTAGGAACCAACAAATTTATCCACAATGTAACATTAATTGCTTGGTTCTTATAAAAGAGAAAAAAATCAATGTACTCAAGTTCTAGCTACAAAGAATCAAATAAGATTTCAATATGAAATCTTACACTGGTGGTTGGTGAAAACTTTTCAGTGACAACAAGACCACTGGGACCAGTACCCTTGATGCTATAACCTTCCCTCTTAATGGCCAATGTTGCAGGCTCCCATATATCAAGATATCTGGTCTGTAACATCAAAAGACATTTATAAAACCTTCACCACTCCTTGATGTGGACAAATAAAAATAAAAGGAATTACGACCAGTTTCCAGTGAGATTGGCAGCCAAACAGAATAACAGAATAATAAAATTGGGGTTCTTCTTCAAATAAAGTCATACCGACACAGAAACTCCATATGATGCATGACTGCTATAAATTGTCTTTTCTATGTGATTCCGCATATCAGAATCTGAGAAAAGGAAGGATATATATACATAGAGAAAACATTAACACAATTTGCCATACATAATGCCCAATGAAAGATCAACGTATTAAGAAAAAATAAATTTATCTTAACAAATTCAGGACTCGAGGGGAATCAAAAAATGAAACTTTAACTCAGTCAACAAAGGACAATTTTTAGCCTAAATATTGGAGCAAAAGTATATTTTTGCTAAGGAAAAATATAAAAGAGAAAAAGTGCAATTGTCTAACATGATAGAGAGAGCTTGTATCCTAAACAACAATCCAATGGACTTTCTCCCACAAGCAAGCCTTTGGTTAGGCAGTCCTTGTTATTATGCAAGCTCAACTTGTGAAGCACTATGGAGTACAAACGTCACTAAAACAGCTCAAAAACAAATCCACAACTGGCTATGTGCCCAAAGTGGACAATATCTATTTGGTTGTAGCGCCCAAGCTGTTGCATCTGGTATGACAGTGACTTCATTACCCGATGTCCACATTCTATTGTTACTATTTCGAACCCTCAAAGGACGTGAGTTTCGAAGTGAGGGAGATTGTCACATCTCACATTGCTAGCATGAGAAAGTCTGATTAGGTTATAAGCCATGCGTTCTCCAAATTAAGTAAAAGTGTTTTGGGTTACACGATCCGAAAGCAAACCCCTGATATGTTGCATGCCTAAAGCAGACAATATCCACTGGGTCATTAGATTTGGGTCATTATAAACAATTTTATACAAATGTATGAAATGAGTAAATGTCTTTATTAACTTGAGCAGTTCAACCATAATCCAACAGTTGATCCAACCTTGGGCGAGGGGAAAGGAGCGAAGGCATTGGGTTCATAACTTAAGTGTAATGTAAGATCCGACCAATTACTAGGCCTCACCTTTCTGTTTTCACATATATAACATTTTTTGTTCATTAATAATGCAGTCATGATATAAATCATAGTTGATACAAATGCAATGCTTATAACAAGTTGTCTTCAAGATTGTATCTTTTGAAAGGATTTGCAAATTTTAATAAAAATTGAAACCAGTAGAAATGGCAACATAATTACATACCACAAGTGATCTTTCTTTGATCATTGGCAAATACCCTTACAAGCTCTCCCTACAATCAAAAGAAAGCAAATCATATATGAAAAAGAGTAGCAAAAGATGGCCACAATATTAATTGCATATAAGAAACAAACAATTACATGAACACATTTTAGAGACAAAAATAGACCGACCACAAAAATAATAACACTAACTTTTACACTGGTTCCCACAAAGAAAATTATTGTCTTAATGTTGAGGTCATTAATACTAATCCAATGAACTATGCAATTCAGAGTTAATACCTTCCGCTTTTGGTCATCCAAAGGCTGCACTTCTATAGCAAGATATGTATCAACATCATCAGCAGTAACAAGATAACTTGGCTGCTTTGCTCCTGTCAACATAAACTCCTGAGACCCAGTTTCTGACATAGGAGCTGGAATAATCATTAAAGGAAAAAACCAAAGTGAAAAAGGAGAAGGGTACCCTCGATATATTTAACAGATCCATCTTCCATATGTCGTACCCACTGCCAATGCAATAAGAGATGCAAGATCATGTAATCGATATAAACATGCAAAAAGAGAATTACTTGATACCAAGCAATTCGCATTACGTTCAAGAATTTCATGCAAAATCATTAATCAATTGGACATAAGAAGAGAAAGAATACGGTAATGCACCTCAAAATTACAACTAGTTGTTCCATTAATAGAAAATCCGCATGCCTCGATTGCTTTTCCAGGAAAAGCTTCTCCCGTAATTTGTAGGTCCTCTATAGCTGGTAATGGATCATCATCTGCGGCTGCAAAATTGCAAATTAAATTTTGAGATAGCCAACACCAGTGTACATACTGATACTAAGCTTTGATGAGCAAGAGGGCATTACCCTCAGAAAAAGATGAAGAAGGTTCTTCAAGAACTGGTGGCAGATAAGGAGAATAAGTGGAATTGGGATCATCAAGTGTGGTTCCGTAAGGAGAGTTTCCTGGAGGCCAATTGGATGAGTGATTACTCTCACTCTGATGTTCCTCAGTATCATGGTCATCCATTCCACTGCTGCTCACAGGGACACGAAATTTGACTTGCTTATTGGCAGTTTCTTCACCATATTGAGCAGCATGTTGATTATCATGAGTACTGGCAAGCTGTGCAGGTATAGATTGGATAGCAGAATCCCTGAAAAATGACCAAGTCACTCTGTCAGGGCACCCACACATTCAGAATATTTGAAAAACACCATAAGCATTTCATCAAGATATTCTTGTATGAGATCATGACAAGCATCTGCAAGAGAACCATGGCCAACTTAATTGTATTTTTCTTTTTTTCCCATGAGTAACTAATACAAGTTCTAAGGGGAAAGTATAATTGCCGCATCAGGGCATGGCATGCTTGAGAAATAGAAATTGCAGTTGGAAAGGTTTAGCAGTAAATTTGCTAGTTAAACTAGAAGTGCCGATTAACGATTAACAATACCATATGTCTGAGCACTATGATGCCAATATGAAAAGTTCAGCGTCTCACTCATGTTAACGTGGATCTCTGAGCAACGATTCATTCATGCATGACCAATGAACACAAGAATCCAATGAAAACAGAAACCACCAACAAGTGTAGATGGTTGTTATTTGTACATTCAGTTCACAATAGCAGTCTCCATTTGACCAAGCTCACCTGCTTGCAAGAGGTGAATATCTCCTCATGTCATCACCCAGATTTTTCCCAACAGCACCCAGCTCATCCTGTTGGTGACTCAAATCCCAATCTGAGGGTTCTTGAGCATCAGAGTTTGTTGGTATCTTTCCATGGGAATATGTTGGTCTGGCTACTAGTTCAAGCCCATTATTGTTCTGACAGGAAAAAATAGAAATTAAAAAAATTATTCTGATAAACATTGAAAATAATTAGAAGCAGGCATGAGCATACTGAAGTAACCAATCCTGCACTGGTGAAATGAGAATGCAACTGAGGAGCAACTGAGGAATTGTTCAAATCCGGAAGCCAAGGTGCTAACTGATATTGAGACTCCTTAAGTTTCGACTGGGACCAGGGAAAGAACATTATAACACAATCCATTCATGGTGGAAACAAAAAGTAATGCTGCATGATATATCATACTATCATAACCCCCACCAACAAGCACAAAATCAGCTATGAAAAGTTATCAACCAACGCATATCTCCATAACATACCTCAGTAAGAATGAGCTTCTCCTGCAAATGTTTGAACAGAACCTGCAAGAGTAAGAAAGTTCAGACAGTAAACATCATGCTTCTTATGTAGTAAACTAGAAGCAGCTTAATTTTACGAGATTTTATCCAAAAAAATTTGAATTAAAGCATCCACACAAGTTACTCCTTCAAATGGAACCAAGAACAAAAAAGAAAAAAGAAAACAATCTCGCAGAAACTCTAATAAATAAACATAATTCATTATAATAAAACTATTTTCCTCAAAGTTTCTTTTTTGATCGTATTTTACTTCACATACTATTTTGCGGATCCACTCTTTTCTTTTTTTCTTCTCAATAACCAAAGATCTCCCAGCATGTGCTCAAGGTCAGAAACAGGGATTAGCACCCAACCCTACAACATTTGTGATCAGGAAATCCATCGTACGGTGTATCCCAGAAAGGCTAAACATCTAGTGTCTTCTCTCATGCCTCTTCATCCCCAAGCTAAAAAATTATGGAAACAAAAAAACAATATAGCAGTTATGGAGCTCCCTTTAAGGATTGTAACTCAATTCAAATCCATGATGTGCTGCTTAAAAATTTATAAGTTGAGGAAAAAACTTTGCTTCTTCACTTCTCTTTATTTTTCAGTGCCTTCAATCGCTACCCAAAACCTGCAAAGGTAACTGTAGCATGATATATGGATTTTTAACACCTTTAAAGCCTATTATCATCTGCATCACAATCTCTCTTACGTTATTTAAAGGAACTCTTAGTCTCATGGTAGCTTGTGGTTCTCTTTTATAAGGAACCTGAGAATTTTACAAATAACCATTCAACAAATCCCTGATCCTCTTCAGAAAATCATCATGCTCCTTCCACATAACATTGACAGCACTCTCTCAGTTTTCAGTCTTTCCCAATTAGCTAATGATCATTCTGCCAAGTTATATATTGCTTAACTTGTAGTTGATGCGGCTAACCAGAAGTTGAATAAGGAATCATTTTTGCTCTGATATCAAAATCAATTTAGTCTAGGGTTAGAAATTGGTTGGTGCACAGCTACCTGGACCTCAATGAAAATCAAACCAAGGCTGGCAAGTTGCAGATGGATCAAATTTAGCAAACAGAAAAAACTTGAAGATCACAAGCTATCAGGATTAAAACTTAAACTCTTTGAGGATTTTTAATTCACTCAAAATTAATGTTGCAAGGCTTTTAACAACAGCTATATACATAAAATGTTTCAAAGCCCAAGTAAACTTTTGTTGTCCACTATTTTGGAGCTGAGTCATAATTTTTTGTAAGTCTTAGAATAAGACAGCTTGTTCACTTACATAAACTTCTTTACTGTAAAATAAACAAGCTAAGTCTAGACCACCAAAATTGAACACACTAAACATTAATTAACTATGGTCTTAAAGTATACCATGAAAATCATCCTAATAGAAGTTAAATCACATTCCTAATTTCATCCTCAAGACACCAATTAAAAACCGAGATCTTCTTCTGGGTCTTTGACTTCTAGGATTCCTTGACCTATACGGATTTTGTTTGCAGCAGCGTGTCACCAATATTATGGCCCATCTTCTTAGAGAAGAGCACAGCAAAAATGGGTTTTTATGATACCCATCATAAATGAACTCCCAAGCACAGCTTCTCTAGATTCTCACTTTGCCCAGGGAGAAGAGGTGTGGAAAGGGAAAATGATAGACAGATAACAAAACTGGTTTTTTATGATACCCATCATGGTCACATCTAAATGACTATCATGACATTTTCCAAGTATCATAATGAGAACTAATGTTTTTTCAAATTTTATTTTGTTCTATTTTATTTATTTTATTTTGGGGATTTAAAGACAGTTGTACTTTTATTAACTCTTTATTTTTAGTACAAACAGAAGGCTAAAGCCAAACACTAAAGGGAACAACATTACACCTTCAAATCAAATTCTCTCTTAGTTTTGGGTTTTCCTAAATTTTACTCGGTGGATTCCAAGTTTTTGAAATTAATCCGACCAATCAATTTGCTTATCTTGCGTTTTCAATGTGTCAATTTGGATTAAATTATTTGAAGTTGAGTGTGATGCTAGTGGGGTTGAAATAGGAGATGTTTTGTTGCAAGAAAAGAGACTCGTAGCTTTCTTTAGTGAGAAATTATCTGAACCTAAGAGAAAATGGTCTATGTATGATAAAGAGTTTACTCTGTGATTAGAGCTTTAAAGACTTCAGAACACTATTTGGTGGAAAAAGAGTTCACATTGTATTTTAACCGTGAAGCCCTTAAGTATCTTAGTAGCCAAAAAATGATCAATAGTGATATTCATGCTTGATGGTGTACTTATCTGCAAAAATTTCCCTAAAAATAAGTATATAAATCGGAGGCGACCAATAGACTTTTCATCTATTGAGGATTGCACAATGGTAGAAGTATTGAGGATTACCACATTACTAATGAACTTTTGATGAAAGGTAACCAATTATGTATTTCAAAGTCATCCTTGATGGAAAAGCTTATACGTGACTTGCATGGAGGAGAATTAGCTGAACATTTTGGGTGTAACAAGACAATATCAATAGTAATTGAGAGATATTATTAGCCTAAGGTGAAGCAGGATGTGAGTAGATTGGTGCAACAATACTATGTCTATCAAACTGCCAAGGGTGCTACTCAAAAGACTAGCTTATAAACTCCATTACTAGCATCGTGAGACATATGGGAAGACTTGTCTATGGATTTTATCTTGGGCTTGCCACGTACCCAATGTAGCATCGACTCAGTTTTGCTATTATTAACAGGTTTTTTAAAATGACTCACTTTATAACTTGCAAAAGGTATTCTGAAGCATCCCATGTAGCCCGACTTTTCTTTAATGAGATTGTATGCCTTCATGGAGTCCGAAAGACCATTACTTCCAATCGAGACATTAGATTCGTTAGAACATTCTAGAAAGGACTATGGTATCAATTTGGGTTAACCTTACAGTACAACAGCACTGCCTATCCTCAAACAGATGGTCAAATGAATGTGGTTAACAAAATGCTTGGGAACATTCTTCAAAGTATTTGTAGGGATAGACCAAAACAATGGGACTTGGAGTTAACCAAACGGAGTTTGCATGCAATAGTGCACGTCATACGTCCACTGTTATGTCTCCATTCAACATGGTGTATCAAAAGGCTCCAAATCGTGTTCGTAATTTGTAGGTACTTCTAAAGTCTTCTATGAAAAAGTATTGCAGCTCAAAATTTGGCAACACAAGTGACAACTATACAAGTAGAGGTTCGATAGTAAACTAAAGCAATGCCCGATACAAGATGCAGACAAGCATAGGTGGAAGAAAACTTTTAATGTAGGCAACAATGTCTTTGTATTTTTACGTAAGGAAAGGTGTCCGATAGGTTAATACAGCAAATTGCAGCAAAAGAAGTTTGGTCCTTTCCAGATCATTTTATTTATTTTATTTTTGGGATTTAAGGACAGTTGTATTTTTATTAACTCTTTATAAGGCTAAAGCTAAAACCTAAAGGGAACAACATTACACCTTCATATCAAATTCTCTCTTAATTTTAGGATTTCCTAAATTTTACTTGGCGAATTCCAAGTTTTGAAATTAATCCAACCGATCAATTCGCTTATCTTGCGTTTTCACTGCATCATATCATGACCATCATAAATGACTAATTGAACACTCAAAGCAGATAGATCTAAATTACTAAAGTTGCTTTTAGGATTCAAGCATTTTATAGGCATGCAAAATTATGCAGGAAGCTAAATAGTTAATTAACATACAATTTGCCTTAAGATATAGAAGCCTAGCTGCATTATAGAAACAACTTAAAACCATCTGAGACTGACCTTGACATTGCTAACAATGGATTTGGCCTCAGGTGCTGGTGGCTGCAAAGAGTATTCTACAAGGAGAGGCAACAGAGATTGCACAAATGTTGTTCTTTCTTGCTGTGCAGCCTAAAAAATAAAATGGTGAACCTTAAAATTTACTCATACATGTATATGTATACATATATATGATTACAATAACAACATGGCATCAAACTTAAGTTGGTTTTTTTATTATTTAGAACAGTAAATATCTTATAAAGCTTAAGAAAGTAATGAGAGTCAATCTACAGGAGTTTAATGCATGTCCAACAACCATAGGGTGTCAAAGGTAGTGAATACGGAAGGCACATGCATTCTATTTAAATCAAAGCATTGGCAGCAAATTTAGTTCACCTGAATACATATGGTCATCATAAAAATGCGTACACATAATGACAACATGGATACCTAGAAATGAGTATCTAGTTGATAATATTAACTATAACATGATTTAGAAAAAATATTAAAGAAATTGGAAAACGGTTTCATAAAATTTCTAAGTACATGTATACAGGATCAGTCTACTCGATATATGGCAGAAAAATTACTAAACCTAACAGTAAACAAACCTGTAGTTGGTATGTGAGATGTATATTTTCTTCAATTATGTCTTGTCTATATGAAAGAGCTTTTGATGCAGCATCAACAAGGTCTTGCTGTTGTTGATCAAAGGCCTAGTAGCAAGAAGTCCAAAAGAACTTAAATTTACCCTATGAACAAACATACGAGAAAAAATAAAAAATAAAAAAAAGGGAGTGGTGGCATGGTAGGTGAATTAATGAGGGTTAATTGAAGGTTTCCGTACCAGACGCATGTAGGCAATGCGATTTTCAAGAATATATTTTTCGTTGCGTATTTGTGCTTCCTATGAACACATGCAATATTATTCAGTTCAAGTAACAAAGAATATCGTAATAAAAGAAGAGAAATAAAAGGATCAGGATCTACTAGTTCTGACGGTATGTAAAATCATAAAAGCACATTTTACCTTAATAGAATACTCAGAAAGATGTTTTTGTAACTGCATAATCTCTTCTTCATGTTCCTGAACCTTAAGAACAAGGTCCTAGCAGAATATAGACATCTCATTAAAACCTAAAACTTGAAAAGGGGAAAGCACATTTTTAAAACCATAAGAGAATACCTGCTTCCATAGGCTGCTTGGATTATTTACTTCAGCCATTGGCATCAGGCCCTGTCCGGACAAATTAAAGCGTGGATCGGATTCTCCATCTAATTGGTACCTAACAGAAAAATATAATGCACCCTTAAATAGTTCATATTCTTTGTTCTCATTGCTTCCGAAAATCATAACAAGATGCAACATTTATAAAATCATTGATTCTTATTTGACCTGAGATACCTGGTGGGTGAAAAAGATGTTGATGGTGAAGATAACTGAGAGGGGCCAGGAATATCACCATGTACTAGTCCACCAGAAAGTATCTTTACTGTTCCATTGTTTTTGCTGCCTTCAGATCGGATGTCAGAACGGATTTGCAATGCAGCATCTTCAGCATTTGGTTTCAGATCTGGGCGGAGAACCAGTGTGCTTGATGGATCAATAGCAGAAATATTACCCAAAGTTTTGATTCTTTCTTCTAGATTATTAATGGACGGAACTAATTGATGAACTTCATAAGGTCCGCGAAGACTCTCTTTCCATGCATCACCATGAGGTCTTTGACCGATAGACTCTAACTTCTGCCAAATTAACAATTCATGGGAACAGAATAAAATTTTAAAATAAAACAATCACAGCATCAGAAGAAGCAAATCTAGTTCACCAAGCATAATTGAAACAATAATGAATCAACCAACAAGCACATAACACTGCCTGGACATGATCATTCTTCCACCAGTTTATTTATTAGTAAATAGGCACTTACATATCTTTCGAGTTCTTGACCCTTTATCAGAAGTTCAGTCTTCAATCTATTGTTCTCTTCTACCTGTGAGAAGTAACGTCACACAGTGTCAGCAAATCAAAGCTTTATAATAAACTTCTATTCTCTCATTTCCTTTCTACTTCTCACAACCAAAAATTCAAAAAATACAACCGACAAATAGATTCAAGATTTAGTATGCTTACAATTATAATTTGAAGGAAAGATATAATGAGAAAGTAAAATTGAAAATCTAAAAAGAACAGAAAAGAGGTAAGACATATGGATTGATAGACACCTGTTGTTTGATGGTCGCCTCGGCAGCTTCAACGGCTTTCATAACCTGAAGCAAGCTTTCGTTGTCACTGTTATCGTTGTTATTGTTGGAATCATTACCTTTATCATTCAATGCTAATCCCGAAAACTTATCAGATAAATTTCCACCATGACCATTCTCCATTTCTCTTGGAATCTCGCTCACAATTCTTCCAATTCTAATTCAATCCATGTCTACAAACTGTCCTACTATTCGAATCCCTCTCTATAACCAGTTATAATATAAGGAGCTTGCCTTACAGAATCAAATTGAATTTAAATGAAATGAAACCCTAATTGAATAATAAGAGAAAGTTGAGTGTATTTGTGAATTGAATGTAATCGAGTGAGTGAGTGAGTGTGCGTGTAAATTAAGACACGAAGTAATTATGGTGATGATGATAGAAGACGAAGAACGCGTGAACTCGTCTCTCTGTAGTCGTCTCCTCCTATCAAGCTTTTCCCCTTCCTCTCTTTCCTCTCTTATTATTTTTTTCAGAATCACAATTAATTTCATATTTTCCCAACTTTTGTGTAAATACACTTTAGTCGGAATACTCTTAAAATTGGACTGATGCCCCCTTGAACTTTCAAAAGATACAAACACTAGGGAGACTAGGGCCGGGAAGTATCAAATTCGATTTTCGTTTCTTGAAAACCTACCCACTCGAAATGAGTTCCGTTTCGGTCATATCAAAGTAAACCGATCTTCAAAGCAAATTTAATCAACTCGAACCAAATTAATGAGGTTCAATTTTATATTGATTTAACCCCCAACCCCCTCCGGTATAAGACAAAAAGAAAGAAAGAGTTTACCACAACATGAATTTTATTAGTATGATACCAACTAAAAATACTAGCCATCAGATGATTTGCAATAATATATGGATGACTGAGTCCAACTGTATTACATCCAATTTTTTTTCACAATATAAAATTTGAAATATTTTATATACATATTGAAGCTCTAATTGAAAATTTAAAATTCTAATATAAATTTTATTACTTAAAATGGTTAATACAAAATTTAAAATATTTAAGATTAAAAAAAAAACTTGGTATAAATTAATGTATTGTAATGAATCCAATAAATTCAACTCCAAAATTTATTCCACTGAGTTAAAAGTTTAATTCAAGACCATACGACTTGTTAGTTGTGACCAAGCACAAAAGTCCACTTCTCTGGATTCCACATTTATGTGCCGCCTATCATTTTATTTATTTTTTTTTTTATTATGCTAATTATTGCTTTAATATAATTAATCAGATTATTTTTCCTAATCAATATTGTTATTATAAGGTAACTGGGTTTGTCCCCAAAGGGGTAAAGTAAAAAAACTCTGTATTTTAAAATCTGCCTTTCAATCAATTAATTTTATTAGCTGAAAGATTTTATTAACAGATTTCACTGTAATTTGCAGAACAGAAGAACGGTTAACTTATTTTTATTTTAAAAAAATTTATCTTTCTTCTAAAATCAACAAGGAGAATATCTCGACAACTGGCTGCAGTTAATTACCTTTGATCCGTACAACAGCAGCCATGACACTTAATAGATAGAAATATGTTATAACGCTTTTTTATCCTCTTGATTTTAGATTCAAAATTTTATTTAATTAAATCCCTCAAACTAGAAATACAAATCATTATTTCTGAAATTTAAAATATTTAAAAAATTTTAAATTAATAAGAAAGAAAATTAATTAGATAGATTTAAATGCAAAATTTTTGAATTTTGGATTTGTCAAATGATCAAATGGTCGTATGCTTAAAATGATGAGAATACAATTAATAAAGGCTAAATCAAAAATGGAATTTATTTGTTTCTTACCCAAGGAATCCAAGAAGGAAATTAAAATCAATGTTTTCTTTAGGTAATAGTTTTTTTAATGGTAAAATGAAAGGAAAATTCAGTTGGTAAGAATTCATTTCCGTACATAAGCAATTGGCAAAGAAAATTTGTTTCATTTTAACAAATGGTTCGGTTGAAAAGAAAATTTTGATAAGCTTTCATACGCGGTATGTGACACCATGTTTAAATCTTAAGGATATAATTATATTTTCGTCTTTTTTATTCATGAATTCGCATCCTTCACGTAAATCTATAGTTTATTCGCATAGTTTCGAGATTGTATTTGAGTTTTATTATTGGCCTAGATGAGTTAGAGAATGTAAACTTTGAAATCCCGATGATATTTTGAATAAAAGAAAAGATTTAAGAGAAAGTGTACAATTCGTTCGAACGGATGGGTTAGATCATTCGAACGAACTGCTGGACCCAGATTCATTCGAACGAATAGTGGATCGTTCGGATGAAATTGGATGGAGCTTTCTGAAAAATTTTGGTGCTAAGTTCGTTTGACCAAATAACAATTCGTTCGATCAAATCGATGATGTCGTTCAAACGAAAATGTGGGGAACTCTCTGACTTTGAAAGTGCCAGATTCGTTCGACCGAAGCTCAGTTCATTCGATCGAATCGATTCGAAATGACAAAATTGTCATATTCTAGAAGCTTCTCCTTAAGAAAATTTAAGGACAAAATGATAATTTAATCATTTTTCTATAAATAGGGGTCATGGGGTCGAATATTCACCTTTCTTCTTCCTTTCTTCTTCTATTCTTCTTCGTCTCGTTTTTCCTCCTCTGTCATGTGAACTCACCTCCCCATTCTTTTGATTTCTTTGATTTCTTTTGAATTTCTCACTCCGCTAGACACATAAAACAGACTTTGAGCTTTGATTTGATGATTGGGGCATAGAATCAAGTTTGGAGAGCTAGGGTTTCAGCTTATATTTTGGGGGTTTTTTAGTTTGAGGCTAAATCGGAGTAAACCAATATTACCACGAGGTTCGTAGCATCATTCCTAGCTTGTCTGTGTATTTTGTTTTTCAATTTAGCTAATTTTTATGAAATGGGTTTTACTGTTTATTTGTATGAGTTTTAATAGATTTCTCACTTGCATTGTAGTTTATAAGTGATATTTGAGTTGTAATAGAGTCGAGGAAGTCGTAGGAAGTTAAAAATATGGATTTGAAGAAAATGGATAAATATAAACAGTAATCGAAGTTACTGTTTCGACGAACATATGGGGTCCGCAGCCTAAATGGAAAAATCGATCTGAATTACGCTTGTCTGATTATAATGTAGGTTCGTGGTACAATTGTATCGATAATTAATAACCAAGATTTTAGTTGATTTTGAGTAAATAACTAATTTTAAAAAACCTGGGGTTAGCTTGCATTGCATGCGCACGCATAAGAGTTGCATGAACATTTTCGAAATGTATATTGATATATTTTGAATACTTGTGTTTAAGCGATGATACGCGAGCGAGCTATCCGCGTGACATGCCAAGAAATAAAGAGAATTAGGGAGTGTAGACCCTCCCTAAGCAGTGAGTAGACTCTTGTTGTTTTGATATTTATTTAGAATATTTTATATAAACTTAATGATATACGAATATGTTATAAATGTTTTTGTTTACTTCTCTCCAATTGATATGGTTTGGTATTTTGATATGTGTTTTATATGAGGATACGGCCAGTGGGTCAGCTTACCTGTTATGACATTATACGACTATTGGGCCATGTTTTGTATTTGTGATGATCATATGACCTGTGGGCCAAGGTTTATGATATATATATTGGTGATAACTAATAGCTCCAAGATACTTTTGATGATTATGTGGCATAATTAATCTTCTAATTTATATTTTTTTGATAATGCCAAAATAAATAACAAGTAACCAGTATGCATATATGTGATGATTCATTTTGATTTACTTGTTAAATGGACAAATATAAGTCACTTGCTCTTTTAGAAATAGGATATGTTTTTGCAGGTGAGAAAGTGAAGAAAGCGTCAAGAAAAGCTCACCAAGACACCAACATATCGATATGTTACTAAAACGTATCGATACGTTTTAGTTACAGTTTAAAATCAAAACCCGAGTTTTGGAACCCTTCACAAAAACGTATCAACACCTTTGGTCTGCACTCAAACGTTTCAGAACCTCTTCACAAACGTATCGATACCCTGAATGGCTTTTCAAACGTATCGATACCCTGAAGCTTTGATTAAGCACCCTCTTCACAAACATATCGAAACCCTTGATGGTTCTTCAAACGTATCGATACCCTGAGGCCTGGATCAAGCACCTTCATGACGGACTTCATTTCT
>JAVXUL010000020.1:3431844-3443097 GCA_035590515.1 Trichilia minutiflora
GATATAAGAAAATATTCATTTTATTAATCATAAGATTTACAGGAGTTTTACAAATTTACAATCACTGATTACATCATAATTAGCTTTTAGGGCATACAACTCTTTTAATATACACTATACATATTATATATAATAATTTAATATAAAATGCTCAAAACCAACAGCACAAATGGTTTTGTATATATATTATGTATACTACATAACATCATGGATAAGTTCTTTTGGTATAACCAAATCAAAATACACACGACTAAGAGAAGAATATTTTCATTATTGACTAAAAGTTGTATTGCTATCAGGTCATGCCCTGCCCTTTAGAGTAAAGAATGTAGGAGCGACTTTGCAAAATCTAGTTAACTTGGTGTTTAAGCTCTTAATTAGGAAAACCATAGAAGTGTATATAGACGACATGATCACCAAGTCCTTGGAATCAGTTGACCCTATCAAACACTTAGAGAAAACCTTTTCCCCACTCTAAAAATTCTCGATAAAACTTAATTTCAAGAAGTATGCTTTTGATGTCAAATACTGAAAGTTTCTTAACTTTATAGTTAATGAGCAGAAAATTGAGGCCAACCATCAAAGAGTAAAGGCGAGCTTAGATTTGAAGTCACCCCCAACACTCAAGAAGTTTTAAAGTCTAACTAAGAGAAAGGAAACCCTCAATCGATTCATACTATACCGTCAGCACAATGCTTATAAAACCTAGACAAAGTATAAAAACTTGTATATTATATTATTAGATCTTTAGTAATGGCAGCCAAAAAGTTATAGTCGTATTTTCAGGCTCATCCCATTTTGATATTAATTAACTAACCCTTAGGTAAATCTTGCACTGAACGAACCTTTTGAGGTGTCTAATCAAGTGATCAATTGTGTTTAGCAAATTCAACATTGACTATAAGCCAAGAAAAGTTATTGAAGGACAAGCCTTAGTAAATTTTGTAACTGAACAACTGGTTTTTTGAGATTTTTACGATTCATCAAGTTTACAAAGTGCAGAAACCTTCTGTGGTAAAATTTTAAACCCCTATCTTAGAAAGTCTTTATTGACAGGGTATCAAATGCCCAAAATAAGGGAATAGGTATTACTCTTATCAATTTAAAAGTGAAAAAATCATGAGCACCTTTAACTTTGATTTATCAGTTACCAATAATAAGATTGAGTATGATATATTGTTGGCAAGATTGAAAATGGTAAGTTTGATGGGGAGAAAATAATTAAAGCCAAAAGGGATTTGCAATTGGTTATTAATCAAACTAACAATCAATTTTGAGCCTATGAAACCAACATGCAGAACTATTTAGAGTTAATCCAACATCTTATAAGGGTTTTTAGAAAAGTCACAATGGGATAAATTCCACAAATAAAAAATTCTTAAGTCGGTGTATTATAAAAATTTATTTTGATATTTCATAAGAAAGTTCCAAGGTTCATACCTATTGATATCTTGGCCAAGAAACACATTAAGTAGACAACCCCAATCTCTCTAGTAACAGAGGTGAATGAAGACTTAACTTGGATAGACCTTATTAGACAATATATTTAAGATGGTAAACTATCTTACTATTAAAACTTTGCTTCAGTAGAAACTTGAGAACTTATATTGAAGGCAAAAACCAAGACCATTATTCTAGCGCATTCTTTATCAACCCTCTACAACTACTCCAGTATCCAAAACAAATGGTCAACTTTTACAAGGGAACAGAACCCAAAGGTGGCTCAAGAATCTTGATACCAATATAAGTCACCCTTACCTCGATTAGAATTAGAATTAGTCTTTGGTCTTATCGACCCAAGACAAATTACCAATAACCACAAGAAACAAAACTTATATGATGGTTGAGGTCTTTTTTTCCAAAAAATTTCAAGTATTAACAACTCCCTTAAACTTTCAAAACCATATAAATAATTAGACCGAGTTCAGTTTCTTGATAATCGGCCTGACTCAAAATGAGCTCAGTTTCAATTCAATCAAAAACCAATCTTAAAGCAAATTAGACTTTTTGTTAATTTAGTAATATTATTATTCAAAATAGGAATATAATATTTAAAAATAAAAAAATACACAAAAAAAAAACTTGGACTCACTCTCTCTCACTTTTTTTTTTGTTGTGTCAATTATATATTCATTATTCCTTTTCAAATTTTCAAAAGGTATTTACTCTAATTATTAGTTTTGTAATTGTTAGTATCTCATAAAAGTAGTTCATTTTTACCTTTGGATGAAAAAAATTATATTAATTTAGTTCCTGTAAGTGAATATTAAAAAAGTTTTTATTTACAGTATATGCCAAATGTTTTCTTCTGTTATATTTAATAGAAATAGAAGGATTAACATCTTTGAAAAATCCACTAACTTCGTCAACAAATGAGTATATACTCTACACTATCTTCCTTCACCAACTTTAAAAAAAAGTTTGATAGTGAGACATTGCAAAATAATTAAAAAAAATCCATTAACGTCTTTAGAAATTGCATTGAAAAAAGTAAATAAAATTTTTTAGAGTTAACTGATAACTAATAGATAAAGTGTTTGTTAAATTATTATTTTAATAATAAAATTTATGTAATTAATTTATATAAATAAAATCAATTATTTATATACCATTTAAATGACAAATCAATTTTAATTTTAATTTTGTTATATTCAAATAAATATATTTATATTATATAAAATAAAATTTTTTAAACAATTTATTTTTCAAGACTTGTGCGGACATCCTCAGACTGACCGTATAAATCATAATCTGATCCATTGATTAAGTTTTGCAACCTGAATCCCCTATATTCAATTTCAAAATTTTATCCCGTGATTTACAAGTTCAACCCAAGACCAAACGGCTTGTGACAAAGAACAAGTCCACTTCTCTGGTTCCACATAACTGTACGTATCTCATATTTGTTTTATTTTTTTACCTTGCTAATTATTGCTTTAATATAATTGATCATGGCTATTTTTCCTAATAAATATTATTCTAAGATAACCGGGTCTTCCGAAAATTACAAGTATAATTCAAAACTTTGTATTTTAAAATCTGTCTTCAATCAGTTAATTTTATTCCCTGAAAGTTTTATTACCAGATTGCTGCTGTAATTTGCCGAAGCGAAGAACAATAAATTTATTTTGATCTCTAAAAAGTTTAATCTTTCTTCCAAAAATCAAGTAGGAAAACACTGCCGAAGAATGTCACACAATAATACAGCTTTTTCTTGGCTCTCACCAGTCTTCCAAACCTTGAAATCTGGTGGAAAATAATCTGATTCACTCCAACGTTTTAGCGATCCAATTGAAAAGGGACCTTGTACATCACCTTGCGGATCTGCATAATGCCATTCCAGGCCTTTCATGTCAGAGACTTGCCGTTCAGTCAAAGCCTCATTTTCTTCATCATCGTCATCACTTAATTCAATCACCTGCCTCTCTGCCAACCCCTCGGCAATCTTATTTTCCTCAATTTCCACAACATGTCTTCCAGCATTGCTCTCACTGCTCATCTCAGGCAGTTGCTCTTGCAGTTCTAGAACAGAAGTACCTGGCATGTTCTCTGTAGCAACCCAAGAAGCCAATTAACAATAGTTTTACACAAAAGAAAGCATGAGATAATTGAATGTTGTCAACTCTTGGAAGAAGAGATGACTATTCACCTGTTCCTGTCAGCTGTTCAGAGCTTGACAAGGCAGCTAGAATCCCTGTAGAAAAAGCAAAGCAAAACAAAATTGACTCACAACTTGTAAGTTGAAAGAAAGGTAAATTTGTGGCCACTTTCACACTTGATTGACGGACAGGAACTTCAGAGTCAGAAGATCGACAAGAGCAACTCATTGTCACAGTTGATTAAATACAAGATATCAACGACGAGTATACATCAACTTGTTTCGGTTCATTTCCTTTGCTCCACAAAAGACAACAGCAGCAAGGACAGAGACAACAACCAAAAACATGCTTAGAAAATCAATACATATGCACCTCCACCTCGGCACTATGGTGGTATACTTCAAATCATGTCATTAAGTCCTAATGAATACATATCAGCACCCTTTGCCACAAATAAAAGGAAACATGAGACAGCCAATGGTTTCTCCAGCTAATCAGCAACAATTATTGGACACTCATTTGAAGATACCAAAACATTAGGTTATCCCACCAAAAGAACCAGCTATTGATGCAGTGGGAACAAATAATAGATACTACCTTTATATAAACATCAGGTCCAGAATGATGAGCAAACAAGGTTTTGTTGTCAAAAAAACAGACGCAGTGGTTCAAATAAGACAGACATTTGAGCATATAATGTAATTTGCAATTAGTACCTTCCCTATACATTTTGCAGCTACCCAGGAGATCAAGTCAAAGATTTGAAAATGCAAAATCATGGATAAGGATTCTAGGCCAGGCATTCAATCACATAAGATGATTAACAATTGACCCCATTCACTCAAACCGCCAAGTACACCACAATAATTGCTACTTACAAACTGGATTTATCTATCATGTTATCTTACTTGAAGCATATTACATTAGACCCATTGGATTCATTCCAAATGCCATCCAAATTAAACTGGACAGTTTTCATGTGATTTCAAAATGCCAGTGTCTTTGTGTAGATCATACAATATCATATTATTCCCAGTGTTTGGGTGACCAAGAAAACATAAGTTCAGTCATAAGGAAATAGACAACAGTTCATAATCTTTACACCACAAACATATCTCTAAAACATGCCAAATAGGTGTGTCTGCACATGCTTTGTGCAGGCTTAGACATGCACAAAAGGAGGGAATTAAAATTTCTCAGCTTTGGAGGGTAATTTCATAGAAAGACATGAAAAAAATGGTTAATGACGCACCAATTGATTCTATACCACAAGACACCAACAATGAAGTGCCATTAGCTGCTATATCACAAGCACGAATCTCTGAAGCCATATTGAGATTTGGTATTAAAGAACCATCTTTTCCTTCTTCCAAAGTATGTGGGCCATCTTTTCCTTCTTCCAAAGTATCTGGGCAATCCTGTGGTGTAGCCTCCAATTCTACCTCATCTGCAATAATTTTTGGAATTTTGTTCAAAAGCCGTTCCTGTTCAGCTGGAGTCTGGAGCAGCTTTCTTGTCTCCAGGTACTCAAATAATGTAGATCCTCAACAAATTAAGGACCGCAAGATGACTATAGCAGGTTTAGTTTCAATAATCCATTCTTACAACAAGCACATCATTCATTATTTAAAAATTGAATTACCATAACTTTTTGCTTTTCGTGGCACAAACAACATCTTTGCATAATTGTAAATGCAAACCAAAGGTGATCCCAGCCCTCTACCCACGAACCAATATTTTTTCCTAGAGAGAACTGATGTATACACTATAAAATGAGGCAATATAAACAAATAGCTTGCCTTGTATCACCATATCAAGACATTATCTGAAATATCAATAGGCACTGCATACACTTATTTATTACACATGCAAATGCCTTCTACATAAAACTTCTAAATAAGTTACACCATGAAAGGATATTCTCTACGCCATCCCTTTTCATTTGCTCGATCAATGAGCTTTTGCAGCAACGCAAGTTCTCTCACAAGCCACTGAACCAAATACACAAAACAAAGTAGAAGTCAACTTTGGACTAATCAATGAGAAAAAAAATGAACAAAACTTGCAGGTTAAAGATACAATTGAAAATATAATAAATATTCTTCAGTGATACAAATTATTAGGATAAGTGTCAGTACGTGAATAATTTGGTGCGTTATCAATAAAACAAGACATAATCATATAAACCTCGAAGGATAAGCATACTGGAAGTCAGACAAATATAGTGGTATTTCAGATTTTTAACACATCAATGTGGATAAAAACCTTATATTTGAAAAGAAAAAAAGAGTTGGTCTCTCAACAGAAACATATCAACTTGTAGAACAAACATAAAGAGACTGGCAGTACGGTCAACATACAAAAAGCTTAAGTTTTGTTTGGCTAGAGTACATAATACTTTTTTTCTTTTTTAGAAAAAAATTGAAGAAACAGAGCATCTATAGTAGTGGTGTATAAAAGGTGAATAAGCTGTCCACTAACCCCAGAAACAGTTGGGGAATTCACAATTAGGAAAAGAATATCTCCAGGAATTGCTATCCGCCTATGATGACATAACTGATTCGTAAAGCCTTTCCTAGCTATATCAAAGACTAAGCCCAACTGTACAAAATCAACCTAAAATCAGGCAAACCATGCAAGTACATACATGTTTTGTTATATCCTCATGCAGAAGTCGAGCCTTTTCTTCAAGTTCCACCTGGAAAAGGTTTAAAATGTGCAGTAATCAAGGAAAAGGAAAATTTATCCGAGAAAATTCATTAAGAAAACACATTAAAAAGAGGAACAGTTGGAAAACCGAAACACAATTGTCAGCAAAACATTGGCCACAGTAAATCTGTTATTGCAAAATACTTTTTATATGACAGCTTGAGCATTTCTACATAATTCCATCAAATGCAATAAATACAAGCAGATAATTGAATATTAGTTGATACATCACAAATTCTAAGATTAAGAAGATATAAAAATAAATTTTATACTTAGAATAAAATCTGTGTTTATTAAATAAGGTAAAACACTATTAGTGTTTGCAACACCTCTGAATGACACAAACTAGGCTAGGTCTACTAAGTCACAAGCCTATTCTACAGTAAAAGTCAATATATGGTTTAATAAAAATCTTTTTCAGTGGATCCTAACAAAGATTATAAGCTCAGTAATTGAAAGACAAAATATAGATTGCCTCCAAAAGCTTGACTTCTACTTGAGAATCAGTAACATATGGACCAGAACTCTTACAGGCCCATTCTGTTAAATCTCATGTAACAGCAGTTAGCACCCAGTTAAATTATATTAATATCATTAGAGAGCATTCCTTCATATTTCACAGCTTTTGCTTACATCTATTTCTCCAAATCCATCGATGTCACATGTATGACATAGGCAACTAGAACATGCACTTGCTTTAACAGTGCAGAGGAAGAAGGTAACTCACAGAAGCTTAAATCATTTCTTTCATAAAACATGGAACACGGCAGTATGTTGTTTCTTTGCATGACAAAATTAATAAACTAGGGAAACACTTTTGATGTCCATATAAGTACTGCCAGAATGAGCAATTTCATAAGGGGCAAAACATGCCAAAAAAGCCAAGGTGTTGATAGGCTTTCTGGCTCATTTTTTGACCATAAATTCTCTATTAGTTATAGAAGTATAGGGTGTAACTTCATAAATCAATATGAAAGATAAGAAACAATAAAACTTACAATAGTCAGCCTCTTAAGCTGGCCATCTTTTACTTTCTGGCACAAATCTTCACATTCTTCCTGCAACCAAGCCAATAAAGGTGAGAAAGCCAACAAGATATCCACTCTTTAATAACCATACCTTTTTGCCCCTTTTTAGTAATAGATAAAACTAAAACCGAAGAAAAAATTCAGTCAATGATTTAGACATATAAATGTGTCTTAATAACCTTTACTCTTATCAAAGTTGTGAAAAAGTGACAATCAGTTTGGCCCCAGAAGTTTTCTAATCTGGTTATATATGGTACATGACCAAAAGTAATTGATCAACTGCATTTTAAGGTTACGGGCCAAGACTTTTCTTCCACTTTTAAAAAAATTAGATCATGTCAAACCTTTACCAGAGTGAATGGTTGCATGTTTTGGCTGCCTACTACTACTCAGCAAGCAGTACCTCAGTAGTACTAGGAATTAAAGAACAACCCTATCATGGAAGGAAGATGTTCTAAGAGAATTGCCAAAATATAGCTTAGGGCTTCACCCTGTTAGCTCAAATTTATCTGTAAACAGATTTAAATGTTGAGCGTTCTAATGCAGAACGAGCTCTTAATTGCTAATATATGTTTCAAATACCTGAGTTGCCTTATATCAAAAGAAGTTGTCTAGCATGAAAACAATCACATTCGTCAGCATACTAGTTTCTATTTTGGGATAATGTTTAATTATTAGTCTACAATAGCAGTAAAAAGACTGAAAATATTATAAGGAACATCTTGGCTTCTTTTTCTTTCTCCTTGAAAATGCAAAAATTTCACAAGATGAAGAAAGCAAATTGATTCAAATTCGATAAAATGCAAATAGACATATTTTCTATCTAACAGAACATCTGAAATGTTCCTATCTAACTAGAAAAAAAATATTTAATGGGTACTATTACAGGTGAAATCAGATAACAATTGCAGGGCATAGGAGATATATATTTTCCAAGCAACTCTTGAAAACCTTACATGGTTCACCACTAAAGGTACACACAGATTACCATAATACCCATCTAAAAGATTGAGTGAAAATCAAAATAGTCATTGACTAACAACATTTTGGTTCACATCAATGCCCATTCAATAAACTAAAAATGAATTAGCTACAACACCATACAAGCTGATTACCACAGAGAAGTTATCATCTGAAAGAGTGGAGATCTGAATATCTTTTACGAAATTTGAAGCTTGAAGAAGTATTTGCGTGCTTGTATCATCACTTCCAGATACCCTCTTTATACCTGGGCAAAAGGCAACAAAATCATCATGTGTCAGCTATCTAAGTTAACACAAGAGTTATGGGCTTTCTAACACAAAATGTTGTCACATTCAATAAAAAATGCTAATGAAGCAAATATTAATATTTTGGGATTAGATGCTTGAAAAAAGGAAACATGGAGACAGGAGAGGATTTATACATCAATAGCACAATTACAAGCAATAAGAAAGGAGGTGATTCTACCACAATAACAAAGGTCATTAAGAGTTACATAATGGTGAAAAAGATTAAATTTTATCAAAAAGTTATCTAAGTTAACACAAGAGTCATGGGCTTTCTAACACAAAATGTTGTCACATTCAATAAAAAAAGCTAATGAAGCAAATATTAATATTTTGGTATTGTATGCTTGAAAAAAAGGAAACATGGAGAGAGGGGAGGAATTATACATCAATAGCACAATTACAACCAATAAAAAAGAGGTGATTCTACCACAATAACAAAGGTCATTAAGAATTACATAATGGTGAATAAGATTAAATTTTATCAAAAAGTAGTAATGATTTAATTGTTAAAATTAAATTTTTGATTATCAGAACTGTTAATATTCTACTCAAACAAAATGGTTTTTTACTAGGCAAATAAGCAGATATATTTACATACTTTTTCTCTGGCCTTTGGAGGGGATGACAAGCAATTATTTTTCGTATGCTGCGTCATGCACAGTTTTTGGATAGGAAATTTTAAATTTCGAGCATTGAGATTAAAAGCATTACCCATAACAGGTACCAAGCAACAAATACTGCTTTGAGCTCAACATAGTAGCTATTACAAACTTGAACAATTAAATACCTCACAACATTAAATAATATTATATAGGGGTCAAAGAACCCTTACAACAAAGCGTCCAAATCTCCAGACAAACTGAAAAGAAACAAAGTTTTGGTGGTTGAGAGGAATCTTAGTGTAACAGCCAATGCAAGAACATAGATCATAAACAATCACCACAAAACAAGCCTTTGAATAATGGCTTGCATAAATCAGGATGCAATATGCCAAACAGATAAGAATAAGAAGGATAAACCCCATTGCACAAAATTCATCCAGGTAAACTTATATTTCTCAACGGTTTTAATCTTTACACAATGACCTTAAACACATTGACTCTCGGTTTTGACACTAACTCACTCACTCAATAGCTCCTTATTGAATAAATTATATGCTACAGAATGGTTAAATAAATCATATTGATTAGACAAAGCTAAAATGGACCGAATTCCCAATTCAAAGATCAGACTTACAGTTTCACATGGCAGGCAACAACAAAGAATTGAAAGAAACAAACAGAAAAGAGAGGTTTCAAATAAAATAATTACTGAAACAACATAACGTAAAATTACCTGTAACTTGCAGAAGCTGGTGAGCGTTTTTCTGAAGGTAATCATTGGGGTCTGATTTGATCCTTACAATGCTACCTACTATTTTGGTTTCATATGTTTCAGGATCCTTGAGGAGATCCTGAACTAAACTCCTTCTTAAGTAGACAAGCTTTATGTTATCAGATATTACAGCAGCAAAACAGCTTTTGGGCGTTTCCAAAACCATTTTCTGAAAAGGATTTGTTCTACTTTTCCTTTTTTCACTGCTGATTAAATCATTCTCCTCTTCTGAACTGTATAACCAATCATCATCCGACTCGAAATGGTTTTCAGCATAGTGGTCTTCCAGTAAATCATAGATTTTATTCCGGCTCATTGATTTTTTCCCAAAAAGAAAATAAAGCCTCTCATCACAAACAATCTTTTTCTTCTTGACGGAATCAATAAGGTTATTCTCCTTCACATACTTATTTATGATTTCAGCAGCATCATACTGCGTGATCTGTTTGTTGGTATCCTGACCAATTGATTGAAGAAATTCAACCAGTTGTTTCGATCCCCAACCAACAAATTTTATTCTCTTTGACCTTGTTTTCCTTTTCGAACCACTTACCGGAGGAGGAGATATCTGTTCACCATTATACTCTTCCTCCCAATAAAAGGATTCTCCTTCCCCTTTCCCTCCCATATTAACAAATCAAACTTGACAATCGTGTAACAAACCTACCCTACCCCTGCATTTCCGAAGTTCTTCGAACAGAGAAAAGAGATGTCACCTGTGTTAGAACAGGTTACGAGTGTTGATTTCTGATGAACATAGACAAGTTTCTTCTTGCGCACAAGCTATGGTGCCTTAGAACCTTTGAAAATTGAGAGAAGAGTAGGGAATGATCTGAATACAACTAAATCGAATCGAATCGAAAATGCCTAAATCCTACCCCTAAATGCAACGGGCAAAGGCAACTGATTCTTATTCTATCTATCGACTAGCTATATACTTTCCCCAGAATTAGAATGAATGAATCTTAACTCATTTCTTTTCAAAAAAAAAAAAAAGGGAATTAACAAAAAATAGCTGTTCATAATTCAAATTAAAAAATGTCTACATTAATAATTTTTAATTAAAAATATCCGATTTACTGTTTGATAACAAAATTATCCGTGAGTTCAAAAATAAATATGTACAAGAGTAATAAATAGTATCACGTCGCACTCTCCATGGCTCGCTGGGACGCACCCAAGCGTATCATGGAGAGTGCGACGTGGCACTACTCACAGGATGCCACGTCGTACTCTTCGCCCCAGCGCGCCATGGAGAGTGCGACGTGGGAC
>JAVXUL010000020.1:3443197-3463180 GCA_035590515.1 Trichilia minutiflora
AAATGAAGACAAATGTCATTATATTATTTGATAATATTTTGATTTTGTGTTTGATTTTAATTGGTCCAAATGGCTTGATTGCATACACATATAATAGTATTGATGTATCATATAACTTTCATTTATTTATTGTATTTATTAGATAAATACCAAATAAAATAAATAAAAAAGAAAATGAAAATTATAAATATTATCATTTTGAATTATTTTGACAAGAAAAATCATATTTTCCATTTTCTCTCTCACAACATTTCGGTCAGCCATGAAAGGAGGAAGAGGATTGTGCAAAGTGAAGAGGATTCATTCCTTTTGAGTCTAATCTTCATCACCAAAAGACAGCACACAAGTAGCACAACAAAAGCCCTAAGGTTAGCATCCTTGATTCCTCTTGATTTTCATCAATTTTAGCCTAGGGTTTATGAATGAAAAACTTACATTTATGCATGATTTAGGCCATAGAACCTTCACTGTCAAGGTAGGCCCTCCTGAGATGACCAGGATACTTTGGTCAGATCTTGGAGACTTGTCATCCTCGGGGTACCGTCCCGTACCCAGGGTATCTTACTAAAAATTCTCAATATAATGGGTG
This sequence comes from Trichilia minutiflora, assembly GCA_035590515.1. Classification (NCBI taxonomy): domain Eukaryota; kingdom Viridiplantae; phylum Streptophyta; class Magnoliopsida; order Sapindales; family Meliaceae; genus Trichilia; species Trichilia minutiflora. The sequence goes on from JAVXUL010000020.1 coordinate 3,443,787, forward strand.
AGGTAGTTATTTTTAATAAGTACCTCAATTTGGGCTCGTCGATTATCACATTAATATATAATGTGACCCTTCTCCCCATAATACTCACAAAACCTTCCCTTAATCTTCATAGACACCTTGATCTTCATATTTTGGGGTTGGGGTGCCAGCAACCCTCTACCTTTGGTATCTTCATACACTTTAAACAAGGGGGTTCTAAGGGGCATGAAGTTGCGAGTGGCTACCTGAGCCACCCTTCCCTGGTGATCTCTTGCTTGTTGGAATCTGAGAGGCTTCTCATTCTTTTTCATTTCATGGGGAGGTCTTCTCTGGCCCCCATCTTTCCCGTCATGCCTAGAGTTCCCATAATGGTCCCCCCTTTCCCTTCACTGAGCACTTTGTTACTGCTCCCTTTTGACCGGAGCGGGCCGACCTTCCTCCTTTAGTCTTAGGAGCATTGCTCCTTCTATCTCAATCTCGTCAAGTAGCTCATTTCGGACTGCCTTGTAAGAGTCCACTGTTCGTCGATGGATGGCATACTAGGCCCTTTCCATTCTTAAGCCCCTCTTCAAACCTTCCAACGCCAAAGGGTGGTGATACGCACCCAACTCCATGACTTTCTCATGATATCTCCTTACAAAACGTTTTAAGGTCTCTCCGGGCTCCTGATGTACTAATAACAGAGTGCTCAGATTGCATCTCGTTGTCATAGCTCCCCAAAATTCATTTTCGAAGGTCATTGCCAATTTGTTGAAACTACTGATGTTGGCTGGTGGCAAATTCTTATACCAGTGTCGGACAGGTCTCTCCAATGTTAATAGGAAGGGCTGACACATCTGCTGGTCAGTCAATCTTTGGATCAATATCATTTTTTGGAACATGTCTAGATGTAAGGAGGGATCGGATTTTCCAGTGTAAGGGGGAAACTGTGGCATTTTAAACTTCCTGATAAGACGAAGCTCCAAGATTTCCTCGATAAAAGGAGAGGTAAATGTAAAAGGGCAAACATTATCAGTCCTTGGCCTTCAATTCATATAGGATTTAGAATTTTTCAGTACTTTAGCCTTCAATTCATATAGGATTTTTCAGACACATTTCTCTACCTCTTTTCTGCTAGTAGTCGTGACAGCCTCTTTCTCTCGGGCATGCTTTTCATTGAGATAGAATCTCATATCCGTAAAAGCCAGACTATGCCTCGTCCTAGTCCCACTTGATGCATCATACTCTTTATTATTGTCACCCCTTCTCCTTTCACACCCTTCATAGATTTTGAAGAGGTTGTTGATATCTGGGAAGGCAGGAGGCTCCTCCACTACTCTTTCGATCACCTTAACCTTTCCCTTCTACAGAGTAGTCAGCCTGATGTCAGACACCCAACCTTTGGGCCAGACTGGTCCCTGTAAAGTACCATTGTTGCTTGGGCATGACTCTCCCGCCCTTCCAAAGGGTGTGGTACTTTCACCCCTCTCAGGCTAGCAAATTCTCCTACTATCCATTGCCTGATCTCCATGTGTTTCTTCTCAGTCTATCTACCCTATTTGCCACGAGTCTGGTTATGTGGTCATCATTTATTCGGGATCCACCTGTGATGAGAGGGACAATACATTCCTCACGTGTACCCTTCTGCCACTGTGTACAGTATTTTTACTAGAACTAGATTCCTCTATTTCTTTTCGCCGTTCTATCATTTCTCCAAAGCTCCAAATACCACAAAGATTTCTGGGTTGCTTCCGCTCTTTTCTTCCTCGCTGAACAATTTTGTAGGTGGCTTTTCGTTAGTTTTTCACAGACGATGCCAGTTATTGAGATATGAATATCAATGTGACTGTGATTTCATCGGATCCTCGTCGGAGAGAGTTGATGATCGGATCTTCAAATGCAGAGCTTCACCTCCAAGCTCTTGCAAGACAATAACACACTTGGAGTAACGTCGAATGTGTTTTTCGACGGGAAAACTCCGATTTCTAAGTCAGCGAAGATAAAGGATAAAAAACAAGTAATTCCACTGGAGGAAAGAAGGAAGGAAAGCAGGATATCAGAGAAAAAGAGCCTGAAGATGAAGCAAAAGAAAAGAACCAACCGAAGAAGAAGGAAAAAGAACCCTTTTACTGCTGAATTTACCTCCTTATATAGGGTCCTTGGAAAGTGAGTGAAATGACTTAACATCGGAGAATGGGAATGATGGGATATTCTGACGTCTATCAGGCCTACTAATTCAAATTTCTAAAGTTCGACGGATGATGAGACATATTGCAAGGATCCGTCAGGGTGGCGTTTCTCACTACGGAGTCCTTGGTCAGTAATCATTCCCATTTTTTATAGTCTCTAAGAATTGAGGACGATGTTAGGTTTTCTGGGAGATAAAAGTAAGTAGTCAGGAATCTTGAGGGGTATTTAATCGAGATTTATGTGGTGAGAGACGAAAATCCTGAGAAGTCATATTTCCGTAAGAGTAGTTAGAAATCTAAGAGATAGAGCAATCAGGATTTCTGAGGAGAATCAGTTGGGATTTTTGGGAGGCGGGTAATTGGATGGTATCATTATGAGAATCTGGGATGTGACAGATGTCTACTAAAAGACTTTTGCATATCGTCTAAATTTTTATCCAAATATAATTATTTTGATGATATATTATATTAAAAAATTATTAAAGATTCGTAAAAATTTCTATTGTTTAGTTATGTATTCTTCTTGTTAGTTTTTAAGTATTATATTATAAAATAATATTTACTATTATTAAACTAGTATTAGGAGGCGTTTCTAAAGAAGAAAAAAAGCTTATAGGAACATAAAAATAGTTGAGATATTTAGATAGGTGTTTATATATAATTAGATTTATTTTTTGTTTTAAAATTAAAAAGTACGGTGTCTTACTTTAATTAGTAGTTTTTAAAAAATTTATAAAATTCTAAAACTATCTTGTGTTGACCAAATTGATTGTTTTCTAATTAGTTTTAAATAGTAATTTTCATATAAATATTATTTTTATATATATACTATGAAAAGTGTGTTAACATATGCCGTACTTTTGTAAACAAATTGATTTTTACGAGAATATCATAATTCGATATTTCGAAAAACTATCGATTTAATGGAAATGTTATATTTGTAAAATTGAAAAATATTATTGAAAATATAAATATAAAAAATCTAACAATTAGATAAATAGAAATGTGATGGCTATGACTGAAATAGCATCAACCAATATGAATGTAATTCTAATCCCTCAATAAAATCTTGTAAAGATAAATTGGGGCAACGATTCGTAAGAACTAAGAATAATATCCCTAAAATAAGTTGAGCTATATAGGGACAATAGTTCCTGAAAATAATATCTTTAAAGTATGTTGGGTCATATTTGGCTGACGGTCCTTAGGAAGTACACTTAAAATAAATTATTTATAATAAGTGGTTAAAATAATGAAAATTATTTTATAACAAATGGTTATATATGTTTATGTTATTTTATGAGCGTTAGCTTTTTTAAATTTATTTTGATATTTTATAAAATTATCGTTGAAAATCAAAAGCATTATATTTGAAATTTTGTTTGTTTTAACTTCATAAACTTGCCTCTTTATATAAATATTTGTTGGTATTAGTTCGCCCCTATTTTTCAGATTTTGATAATGTGAAAAACAGAATTGTTAAGAGAATTGAATTCTCTAAAAAGATGATTATGTAATTTCGAAACATGCGGCAATAAATAGATATTTGTAAAGGTGTGATTACTTTATGTATATGTATAAAGTATAGTTAAAATATGAATATTCAGTTAGTTAAAATATTCTGTTGGAAAGTATAAAAATTGTAATTATTGTTGATTTTTCGGTTTGAAGTGTTCAGAATTACATTTTTAGAAAGAAATTTGCAAATTTTATTTATGTTAGTATATGCTTGTATTATAGCAAATATCCTTAAATATAGAATATTTCATCTTAATACCTTAATACCATAGCATTAATCAGAATTTAGAATTTGGATGCGACAGAAACAACATATCATAAAATTACCTGTATCTTGCAGAAGCTGGTGAGTCTTTCTTAAGGTAACCATGGTCTGATATGATCCTTACAAAGCTTCCTACCATTTTGGTTTGGGATGTTTCAGGATCATTTAGGAGATCCTGAACCAAACTCCTTTTTAAGTAGACAAGCTTTATGTTATCAGGAATTACGGCAGCAAAACAGCTTTTGCGTTTTTCCAAAACCATTTTCTGAAGAGGATTTTTTCTACTTTTCTGTTTTTCACTGCTGAGTAAATCTTCTCCTCTTCCGAACCATATAACCAATCATCATCCGACTCCAAATGGTTTTCAGCATAGTGGTCTTCCAGTAAATCATATATTTTATTTCGGTTAATTGATTTCTTCCCAAAACGAAAATAAAGCCTCTGATCACAAACAAACTTTTTATGATTTCTTCTTCACGGAGTCAATAAGGTCATTCTCCTTCACGTACTTATTTATGATTTCAGCAGCAGCATATTGCGTGATCTGATTGTTGGTATCCTTACCAATTGATTGAAGAAATTGAACCAGTTGTTTCGACTCCAAACCTACAAATTTCATTCTCTTAGACCTCACTCTCGTTTCGAACCACTTACCGGAGGAGGAGAAATCTGTTCACCATTATACTCTTCCTCCAAATGAAAGGATTCTCCTTCTACTTTCCCTACCATATTAACAAATCAAACTTGAAATCTTGTAACAAACTTACCACTGCATTTAGGAAATTCTTCAACACTGAGTGATGAACCTACACACCAAAATTTGACAAGCCGTATTTGTGCGCAAGTTACGCTGCCTTAGAAACATCTGAAAAATTAAGATACTAACTAATAGGGGATGATCCGAACACAGCTGAATGAATCGAATGGAAAAATGCCACCAGCAAAGGCAACTGATTCTGATTCTCTCTGCCGGGGAAACTATATACTTGCGGTAGAATTGGGATTAGAATGAACATATTTACCCATTGGCAGACAATTAAATCCAGGCTAGCAGTTAGAATAGAAAGAATTGCAACTGAAGTACCACTTTTTACGTACTAGCCATTTACGTAACCAGTTAGCACACCGGTTAGCCCAGAGATTAGAATGTTGCTCTGGGCATTTTGGCATTCTTACAAGGGGACCGACTTCACTATACTGATGTATTATTATACACATTTTGGTATCAAATCTTCCGTTAAATATTTCAATTTTTATTTTAAGATTAAATTTTTAAGTTAAAAGCTTAGTTGAAAAACATAAATAAATGTGACAATACATTCATGTGGTCAAGTCCTACAAACGAAATGAAAAATGACCATATCCCTATTCGGGGTGTTTCTTTTGCAAATCACATCTATAAAAATAAATGAAATGAGAGATGTACCATTGAATGGAGATGAATTTCACCTTGCCAAAAAGGAAGTTAACAACACATAAACTCCGGGCAAAATTTGCTAATTCTGCTTGTATCTTTTGATCACTAGTACATTGGCCTTCCTACACTGTACAATCAAAAAAACAGGCAGCTAACTGGCCATCTTCACTACATCAAAACATGAGGAAATGAAGGGAAATAAGGTCCATTTGCTCTTTTCACTACATCGGCCTTCCTACACTGTACAATCAAAACAACAGGCAGCAAACTGGCCATCTTCACTACATCAAAACATGAGGATATTTTAATTCTGTAGCGCCTAATTTTCCTACTCTTGATGTTGGTCTCATCAGAAACCTAATTCTCAAAGTAATTCTCCTGGTTTGCTCTTTTCCACTAGAAAAAGAGTTTCAGAATCCTCCTCCAGTTTGGACTCAGCAGACCTGCATTGAGTCAAAATCATGTTAGGCCTCGGCAGAAATCATGTTGGTATTTATAAGTTGAACTTTGTAGATGTTTTTGTTATCTTGGGCTGCCACTCATTTTTTCTGATAGATTTGAGGTCAAATACTCTTAATAATTTGATTACAGATACAATCATCTAACAAAAACATTGAAAGCGAATTATAAATTGTAGTAAATGAAGCACATGATAAATAACATATTAGTGTAAATTCTTTGAATAAATAATATTCTTAAACATGGCTCAAATTTTTTGTCCGGTTTCACATTGAACACTTCTTGGGACAAAAACCAACTTTCAAATGGTGAAAGCTCCTACCACAAGAGCTAACAGAAGCACCACAGTATAGAATGACACAAAGCCTCCTCAATCTATATAATAGAATTAATACTTGCTTGGATAGAGGACAAGAAAATCAAAGTTCAAAATGAAAAGAACAGACTAGAGAATTTACTAATTTAGTTTTCATTTGAAAGATGTTTTGACCACACAGACTTTTAAAGTGGGATTGAAAGAGAACTGGTAAAAGCTCCTCATCTTGCCACTTTCTTAGGGAACGAAGTCAAAATTCTGCTCACAATCTATGTTATATGGGTTTATCTGAAATTCGCTGGTTCTTTATCCATAACCAACAATGCATCGACTAGTCCATCACGAAAATCCCTAAGATTCACTTGGTTATACTCAGTTCATTCCACAGACTCATCAAGCTAATTTTTCTTTTACACCAACAATTTTAATCACAATCTACAGTCAATAATTAATAAAGGGCGATGTAGTGAAAACGTATTTGAGACAAATTAATAAAACGATTAATTCCTAAGGCTTGGAACCCACCAGGCAAGATATGAATACCCTAGAATTTGGAGGTGACTTTAATTGATTCAAGCAAAAGTTAAAAGTTGCAAATCCTAGAATATGAAATTAGGACTAAGTTTAATTACAAATCTGTCCTTAAAATTCAAGAACTAAACAACACATAAATTAAAGCAAGGGGCAAAAATGTCATTCCAATTCCGATTCGATTAAACAAATAGGGAGGTTATCATTCGGCCAAATTTTATGTTACTCTTTGGAACATTTTCCACGAGAATTCGATCAAATGAATCATGACTTTCGTTCAATTGAAGAGGCCATTTCGTTCAACCAAAATCCTGAATCCTGCAACCGTAATTTCCATGGTTTTTTGGAAGAATTTGTGCCACATTCAATCGAACAATTGGCAGAATTTACTGAATTCTGCAATCTCTTTTGCATATATTGCTATAATGACGTCCGCACCATTCTCCCCCATTTGCGAAAAACTCAACCTTGAGTGCATGGGATCATCACGTGATTCACATCCGTTAATCGTCTAGCCATTCTCCCCAGGCGGTTTTCCGCTAAAATTGCCATCTGTCCTAAGCGATCTCACATTCACTTCAGCCAAGCAAACTATACAAAGTATATACGAACCTTTGAGCTCAACAACAATAATTGAAATTAAAGTTTCATATCTCCCATTGTACTTGAATTTGAAATATATCTTGAATCTATCATTGTCAATTTTGCCACCTTGATCTCTAATTTCCACACGGGGAACAAACCCAATCAATGCATTTCTGTAAGCACCTAGTGTCTGTTCAAGCTTCTAAGAAGATTCAAGAATTCGGTGCTCAAAATACTCTGGACTGTCACTCAACCCATAAGGTGTAGCCAACCACTCACATAAGCTATTTTCGGCCCTAAAGTTTGCCTTGGCAAGCTAATTGTCATTCAGTGTCCCCTATTGATCTATATAAGCCCATGACTTGATCCTAGGTAAGCTCACACACCATAGAACCTTCAATATATACACAACCTTTCCTAGTAATTCTTCATATAAGTCCTACTCAGCTAAGAGATATAAGTGACCCATTTGCAAAGGTGGTTTGAAGCAACCAACCCACGGCAAAGGAAGATTGTCTTTTAGTCCCAAAAGACAATAACGCCAGATGTTGCGACTCTAGGGACAATATCTTGGTGCTCTATTAATGGCGGTGTTAGCGGGTTTGGAACATACTACCCTTCTTTAGTCAATAACTCTTTCACCTCTATTGGATGCAACCCTTTAGTTTTCTTGGGTTTCCCTCGAGGTTCTTCCACATTCTCCCTTAATACCTTGTACTCCTCTCGGCTCACCTCTTCTTGTGGGAACCGTAGTACACTTGTCCACGAGGTTAGGTCAAAGTGGTGTTGGATGTCACTAGGAGGTAATGATACTTCTTATAACTCAAGTAAGTCAACTCGAAACTCATTAAGAATGGGAACTACCTCAATTGGAATGGTATCACTCTCACCCACAGATTCAACCTCATCCTTCACAAAAAATACATGCATCTCCAAGGTTTCATTGCCCTCATTTCCCATCTCATGCCTAGTGCATGCCAAAGCTACCATAACCCTCTCCCTCGAGTCATTGTCCACTGGCTTCTCAGCTCTCTTAAGCCCCAACACATGTATTTGTCTATCCTTCGTAAATCGATATGCATTCTCTTAGTCTCTATGCTCCACTCTCATGTTATATTGTCATGGCCAACTTAACAAAATATCTGACATCTTGAGGTTTATCCATTATGTTACAGTAAGCTTAATCCGCATATTTGCCTATTAAGAACACAACCTTGCATCATTTAGTGACCTTAAGACCACTCATTTCCTTAATCCACCCAATGCTAAAGACTGTTGACTAATCTTATTTTAGGCAGATTCTTAGACCCTAATTTGTAATAATTTAATTCCTAATTTATAGCAATCTAGTTCCTAATTTGTAGACTTTTTATTCTATTACCTTTTTATATATTTCCTAGTTAAGCCTAAATCATGTGTACAAATACCTTTGTAATTACTTGTATTGACACACAAGAGAGAATTGATATAATCATTTTTCTCAAATTCATGGTATTAGAGTCAATGCCCTTATTCTGGAGATAGTTACCTCTCTCGTGGCACTGTGCAACTTTCCTGTTATCTACAATAAAACATTTTTCATGAGTGTCCCCATTTTCGGTCTGGTTTGGACAATTTACTCCGGACAACCGCAATTCAGTCTCTGTTTTCAAATTCTATGATTTTTTTCGTGTTTTTCACTTTGCTGCTAGCTTCACCTTTTTTGGTTTTGGCTTTCTTTTGTGGATTTGTTATGTTGTTGGGCTTGGTTATTTTTCTACTTATTATTAAAAAATGATGGATGATAAGAAAATTGCAGTCATTAGTTCCAATAACCCCTCATTGCAAATTAGTTCCATAAAGCTTGATGGAGACAACTATCTTGCATGATCACGGTCTTGTTTATTGTTCATCAAAACTAGAGGATTGCAGAGTTATATTACCAATGATAAAAGGAAACCTGCAACAATTGATCCCACCTATAATCAGTAGGACTCCGAAAACTCACTTGTTATTGCATAACTTATCAATTCTATACAGCCTCAAATTTCTAGAACATATTTATTGCTTGACACTGTGGTAAAAATATGGAATGCAACTACTCTCACCTACTCACGAGTGGGCAATGATGCTCAGATTTTTGAGATTCGGAATAAAATCCATAGCACAAAGCAAGGTGAGATGACAATTTCTCAATATTTTTCTGAATTGAGTGACTTATGGCAGGAACTTGATTATTATCAAGACTTCCAAGCAAACTATACTAGAGACGCAGTCAAATTTCAGAAGCCGGTTAAAAATGAGCAGGTCTATGATTTTTTGGCCAAGTTAAACAATGAGTATTATCAGATAAGGGTTCGTGTTCTTGATAAAACCCTTTTTCCTTTACTTGAGGAAGTATATTCCTATGTTCAACAGGAAAAAGGCAAACGAAGCGTTATGCCTTACACAACACTAGCTAAGAAGGCTGGGTTGACTAATAGTGGCTCTCATGAGCAACTGAAGCCAAATAATTAAGACATAGATCATCTGCACTATGATTGTTGTGATAAGCCGCGGCATACCAAGGAGACTTGCTAGAAGTTACATGGTCAATCCACTAAAGGTTGTGGAGGAAAACAAATCAATTCAACAAAGGCTCAAGCAAATTTGACGAAAACCATAAAGACAACTTCCACTGAGATTCTTTCTTCTGATGAAATCCAGCATCTCCGGCATTTTCTATCCCACATTGACTCTTCCTCTAATACAAAATCTAACTTTATAAAGTCATGTAATACTTTCACTATCCACCTTGATACTGATTCTTGGAATTTTGATTCTGATGCAAATAGACACATGATAGGCTCTTCTAAAAATCTCTTTAACTACTCTCCATGTCTAACAAAGGAAAATATCAAAATAGTCGATGACTCTTTTACCCCTGTATTTGGAATAGGTTCTATTCTTTGTACTCTTAATATTAAGCTATCTTCCATGCTTCATGTCCCTTGGTTTCTTGTTAATCTTTTACCATTACCAAAGTTCTAAACTGTAAAATTGTGTTTTTTCCTGATCATTGTGTTTTTTCATGACCTTTAAAGAAGGAAGAAGATTGGCAATGGTAGATTGCATGATGGCTCATATATGCTGGAAGGGAGTCAAGGGACTGTTCCAAATTAGGCCTTTTTTTGGAGGAAATATGGATGTCAACCAAGAAATGATATAGTTGCATAAATGATTAGGGCATCCTTCCTTTTTTGTCTTAGCAAAATTATATCATAGTTTGTTTTCGAGAACTTCGTTTGATTCTTTGTTTTGTGATACTTGTGAGTATGCTAAACTTACTACAAACTCTTATCTTTTGAATAATAATAAAAGCATTATTCCTTTCATGACTATTCATTCTTATATTTAGGGACCTACTCAAGCTATCTCATTGTCTGGTAGTCGATGGTTTGTCACATTTATTAATTGTTGCACTAGGATGACTTGGGTGTATTTGATAAAAGCTAATAGTGATGTTTTTTCATGTTTTCAATCTTTTCATAAGATGGTTTATACTCGATTTGATGTAAAGATAAAGATTCTGAGACCTAATAATGACACAGAATAATTGAATAGTAGATTTGGTACTTATTTGAAGTTCAACGGGATAATCAATCAAACTAGTTGCCCTTATACTAGTACACAAATTAGAGTAACTGAAAAAAAAAAAAGCATATGTTAGAAGTTGTTAGATCACTTATGTTTACCATGAATCGCTCGAAACCTTATTGACGGATGACATTCTAGTAGCTGCTTATCTTATCAATAAAATGTCTTTAAAAACTCTCAACTTTAAAATTCCTTTAGAGATATTACAAGGAAAAAATGATTATACTGTTATCCTCCAAAGGTGTTTGGGTGTGTTTGTTTTGTTCATACTAGGAATGTTGAGAAACTAGATCCATGTGCTCTTAAATATGTGTTTACTGGGTATTCTCTAACACAAGAGGGATACAAATATTATCATCCTTCATCTAGGAAGTGCTTTGTCAGTATGGATGTTATTTTTAGAGAAAATGAACCATACAAACTAATCACCTCTTCAGGGGGAGAGTAATGAAAAGAAAGAGGTGATACCAATTTCTGTAACTCTTAATGCCCTTACTCCAAGGGAGGTGATACTTAATTTTGTAACTCTTGATGATCTTACTTCAAAGGACAGCTCGAGTTTCGTTGAAAAGAGAGTTCAAGAGGAGAATAATGTTCAGGGGGAGGCTATTGGGCATTTGGGTATACCTGATTTAAAGAGATACTCGAGGATAGACAAGACAGAAGAAGCCATCATGCAACCTACTATGTGTCAAGATTCATCCTCTTCTTGTTAGTTATTTTTTGATGATTTAGATAAACATATTTCTCAAAGAAAAGTTATCAAAGCTTGTACCAAATATCTTATATCTAACTTTGTTTCCTATGATTCCTTATTCCCCACCTATAAAGCTTTTGCCTTATCCATTTCTTCTGTGTTTATTCCACAGGATTGGAGGGAAGCTTTCAAAGATTCTAAATGGAAAAGAGCAATGGTTAAAGAAATGAAAGCTTTGGCAAAAAATGAGACTGATTTATCTCTCACACACTAGACCAGACATAGCATATGCAATCAACTTGGTAAACCAGTTTATGCATGATCCAAATGCTCTTCACATGCAGGTTGTCTTTCGTATTCTACGATATTTGAATTCTACTCCAGAAAAAAGTCTACTCTTCTCCAAACACGATCACTATTAGATAGAAGCCTTTACAAATGCAGATTAAGTTGGATCTCCAAATGATAGGAGGTCTACCTCTGATTATTGCACATTTATAGGAGGAAATCTAGTCACTTGAAGAAGTAAAAAGCAGAGTGTAGGTGCTCGATCAAGTGTTGAAGCAAAGTACAGAACTATGGCTCAGGGTGTGTGTGAGCTTTTGTGGTTGCAAAAAGTATTGTAGGAATTAAATTTGTTAGGAAAAGGCAAATTATCATTGTACTATGACAACAAAGCCGCCATCAGTATAGCTCAGAACCTAATACAACATGATCGGACAAAGCACATAAAGATTGATCGGCACTTCATTAAAGAAAAGTTGATTGATGGTATCTTAACCTTATCTCACGTGATGTCTAACAAGCAACTAGCTAACATGTTCACTAAAGGACTTAGCAATAGAACTTATCATACTTTGGTTTGCAAGTTGGACATGTGTGATATCTATGCACCAATTTGAGGGGGAGTATTAACTAATCTTATTTTAGGTAGATTCTTAGGTCTTAATTTATAGCAATTTAATTCCTAATTTATAGTAATTTAGTTCTTAATTTGTAAAGCTTTTAATCTATTACCTTTTTTATATATTTTCTAGTTAGGCCTCAATCATGTATATAAATACCTCTATAATTACTTGTATTGACACAAAAGAGAGAATCAATATAATCTTTTTTCTTAAATTCTTTAAAGGGACATAAGTATTTCTCTACCGGTAACCCAAATTTTTCTACCACAATCTTACTAATCAAGCCCTCTTGATTTCCCCTATCAATGATGATCACACAATGTTTCCCGCATAATCTACCAACAGCCCAATGTAGCTAGTGTCGTTGTGTATCATCTCTTTTCTTTTGTGCCACCAAAACCTTCCTCACCATACAAATTCTCTCCTCATCCTCCACTTCATTGAAGCCTCTATCATATACGTCATCCTCCTCTAGTAGATGGTCATAACTAGTTTCATCTTGGTCAACCATTACATTGGTGAACTTCCTCTTCGAACACTCATTAGAGCAGTGTCCAGTTTGGTTACACTTGAATCATTTAGTTGGGGTTGGCTTGACGTATGGGCTAGGCTTCACCGGCTCTTGGGTCATAGGCTTCTTTTCGACTACATTGTTCGTCACAACCCATGACTCTCTATTTGCTTCACCCCTAGGTGACTTAACCTCACATTTAAGACTCCTTATCTCATCATTACTAGTCCACACTGATTCCTCGTAGTTTGCCACCTGATAATTCACCAATAAACCCTCAACTTTAAGTACTATATTTTGAGTCTCGTCCAAGTTCATAACCACTTAAACCCTAATTTTCCCTCTAATTGCCACTTTTAACCCATACATGTATCTTGACATTTGTTTTGCTGGAGATTCACTCAAATTGTTCCTAGCGACTAACCTCAAAAACTCCGTTGTATACTATGCACACTTTTCGCCCTTGGGTACACCTTTGGTATTGATTGAACATTTGCTCCTAATCCGTAGACAAAAATTGTTGCCTAAGTTGTTCTCTCATTGCCGCCCAGATCGTAATCCTAGGAAAGCCACTCCTTTGGCAATCTTGTTGTAACCTATTCCACCAAACCAAAGCCACCCCGTTCAACCTATAAGCTACCATACTCATTCTCCTCCTGTCAGGCACATTCATATAATTAAAGAATTTCTCAATCTTCATTAGCCAATCTAAAAATTCTTTTATATCTAGTGTGCCATCGAATATAAGTAACTTACCTCTCATTGGAATTTAATCATGACGGCCATCTCTACTGAATCTATTATCACAAAACCCATCATCATCAAAGTCAGGATATACTTGCCTGGGAGGTGTTGCCCAACCTCTCCATCTTCAGCCTTGACCTCTTTCGATGCCTCCCAACTGCTCTCGATAAAACAATGCATATAATCTTCATTCAAATCATCCTACTCACCAATAACATCACCATCTACATCTATGATACCCTGTCGATGAATTAACAATCGTTCAACAAGAGTGTTTGATCTAGGGCTTCTAATGGTTCCTTCTTAGATAATCCCGAACACAGTTATACTGCCTAACAATGCCGTAGAGTTTGTGTGAAGGGTGTCAATTAAGACACTCTGGCAAAGGGTTAACTCCTCAAAAACCTGTACCCTCTGATCCATATCACGGGATTGGTTGTTTCCATTATCACTGCTATGGACCATTGCATTAAGTCAACATTTAGCTCTGATACCAAACTCATGCAGTGAAAATATGTTTGAAACAAATTAATCAAATGATTAATAACTAACACGTGGAATCTACCAAGCAAGACATGAAAACATTAGAATTTGCGGTGATTTTAATTGATTCAAGCAAAAGTTACAAGTTAAAAGTTGCAAACTCCTAGAATATAAGCCATATTCTATGGAACATTTTCTGTGAGAATTCGGTCAAACAAATCATGCCATTTGTTCAACCAAAGAGGCCATTTCGTTCAGTTGAAATTCCACATTTGGTCAAACTAATTTTGTCATTTGTTCATCCGAATTCTTCAATCTCTTTTGCCTATATTGCAATAATGACATCCGAGTCAAAAGGCATATGCTATATGCAAAAAAAAATGATGGGTGGAAGTTAGCTTTCAATTCCAGCTGCACGTTAACTATCTATGATGGAAATGTACCTCGCTAGAATCCTCCTAAGAAACAAATCCTAATATGGTGGAAGGTTTGAGAATGTTTGATATAAATTCAAAAATATAGAAGCAGATGCTTACCTCAGACTAACGTTTTGAATCTCCAGAAATTGTCCCCCAACAGCATCCTTGAGTGAAAGGAAGCTCGCCATATGGGTAATGGCTTCAAATACTATTGACTGAGCCTCATGTATCAGAAGATATCTCGCATTTTTTTCCACGGGATTATATAGAACCAAAGCCCGTCTTTTATAGAACATCAAAACACATCCATTCCCCAAGTATTTTAAGGGTCGACAGGGACCAAGAGGGGAGTTGTCAACTGTAAACTGTTTGGTCCAAGATTCTCGGACAGCATACTCCCTCATCACCCAAATGTCAAAATGAGTAAAGTAAGCACCATCACATATAGAAAGACAATCTCCTAATACTCCCAAGTTCATATTACATAAATTGTCCTTTTTCTTTTGCTCATCATCAAAGTGAGGGGGAGCTGGAACTACACAAAATCTCTCGTCCTCAAAGTCGAAGCCAACAATAAAATCAGAACTGTGGTCATCAATATCATCACAAACCCAATGAATCACTCCATTTAAATAGGTGGCAAAGAGACCCGCAACAGTTGACCACGGCGCATTTCCAATTTTTCGCCATGATATAGTGCCAAGGGTGTATACCTCAGCCGTTCTAGTTAAGAGATCATTAAAGACCAAGCGTACCACCTTGTATTGCTTACTTTTCAAACTGTAGCCAAATCCACAGATAACAGTCTTTAATGTGCTGTCATCATTTTCAGGTTTTGGAATGGTAATATACTCTCCAGTAAGTGGGTTGCATATAATGCAAGGATTTTTGAAAAATGGTTTGCGCAGACAAAGAAAGCCATTACATGAATTCACAATCTCATACTCACGTCCTCTTTCCTTATATGTCTCACCTTTGGGATTGGGAAAACGTTTAGGGAGGTCAAACTGGGCATCAATCTTTGTTCTTCCTCTATCAATGGAGCAATTACCAGTCTGATAACAAGGTAAACTTTCCATGTCAACCCAATGGAGAGTTCTTGAGATGCATGTTGAATACTCAGTTCGAAGGAAAAGCTCAAAATTTGCTCTTTCCGAGCGCAGAAATGCAAAATCAGGGTCAGAAATTAAAATGCGCCAGGTTTTACATACACACCTTGAAATCAATATTGCCTTTAGGGGGAGTCTTGAGAGAATGTCAATGAGTATGTGGCTCGGCAAATCCGTTATGGTTGCATAATCTGATGCATATGAATGCAGCTGCTGTTCATCAAGTTCTCCTCCATGACGCCTACTTTGGTGGGTTTGTAATGATGATTTAAGAAATTTTCTTCTCCTTGAAAATCGATTCCTTGTGAGATAGTGGAAAAAAAACGGCATTTTAAGAACAAACCTCTTGCTCTTGGACTCTTAAGCACTGCTTTGCATTTTCGATTTTAGAAACACCTGGTATATGCACTCACCAGCTGAACTTCGAAAACGATTCAAGAAAATTGTCTAATATAGTTCACATCTAACACCCAAATTTCCCAGGCAGACCCATAAAGCTCTACTCTTTGACTCTGTCTTCTCGCAATCTCTTTTGCTGACACTTGATTCAACTATTTACTCCTCAAAAGTTTTCACCTTTGATGCCCAAATATGAAATTTGGCTCATCAATAAAACCACCACCGCAACCACATTTTGAAACAAGAACCCACATCCATGCACGAAGCAAATCAAGAACTGAAGAGATGAGACATAGGAATGTGGAAACGCAGATTCAACAAGAAAGGGAAAGATAGGAGCGAAACGAGAAAGGGAAAGACAGGAGAGAACAGTGAAGATGTTAACTTCAAATACAGAACTAACTAGAAAAAATGAATTTGGGAAAGTAGACAGTCGTCGTAAGCCTCTGTGGTAAACTAGGGAAACGGCTCGTCTTTGACCAAACATGATTAAAATTGATAATAATGTTGGCTGATGAGACTCTGGTAAATAATTTTTAAAATTTAATTTTAATTGCGTTTGGCAATAGACGGAAAAACTGTGCTCCCACTCTACTACTAATTAATACATAAAATTAATTGCTTGAATCAAATCACTTTGCACCGAATATAAATACTAATATATTTTGCCATTTGTTTTGCTATAGATACAAATTGATGGCAACGCCTGATCACATTTTTGTAAAGCTCCTCTATCCTAATTTGTCACATGGAGGATTGCTAGCCATTTTTTGATATCAAACCTGAACAAGATGAGAAGATCATAAGAAAGTATTAGTGTATGGGAGTGATTGATAACAAAGAAGCAGACTTGCCATTCAGGAGCTCACTCTTCATCAATCCTAGCTTTTTTAGTCGTTCCACGAATACTCATATCTGATAATAGAATTAGAAGTATGTCAAAAGAGGTAAAAGAATATAAATTCTAGAATAAATATTATGACCGTAAGGTTCATAATCTTTTTAAGACGATGTATCTCTGAGAATAGAATTAGAAAGATGTCAAAAGAGGTAAAAGAATATAAATTCTAAAATAAATATTATGGCCACAATTATCTCCGTGGACTCAAAATTCAAGGTCAATCTTGAGTAGGAAAATAAGTAATTTATTGCAGTTTACAGATGTCCATAACAAATGCTTTTTAAGCGTACAATGTAAACCAACCATGGATTCAGTGTTCCTTAGATAAATAGAAATAAACCTAAGATTCAAAGAATACACGTAAATCGCTCAAGAAAATTAAAAAATAGAAAAAGGTTGCAACTCCTACATCTATCTCCTTAATCAAATGTCATAACCTCTTGCTTCTCTTTAGTATTAAGAGAATCCTGAATTTCAAGCAATTCCATTTGAAGCATACAAGACTTACTTATTATAGGTTTGATTGCATGCTTTTCATTATGTTAGGGTTTCATAATATAAAATCATTAGAACCATGCATGATACATGAAAATAAACATAATATACATGGAAATCACTAACCTTTTAGCGATTTGATGAAGAAAACAACACCAAAAACTTGATATCTTCAAGAAATAAAAAATGTATGAAACTTTTCTACCGTAGGTTAGAGAAGACAGAAGCTATTAAGATAATTACAAAAATCAATTATATTTATTCATAATAAATATATATAATTATTTAGTGATCATATTTATTATTTTGTTCATTTAAGAAACAACCCTTATCCTTTATTATGAAAGATAAATGAGTTCTGAAGTTTGTTTAACACGTTTCTTAATAGTAAATATAAAATTACGCTTAAATTTTTATACTTTAAAAATATTATAAATAGATCCTAAGTCCGATTAAATTTACTGTAACCAAATTTATTTTAATTCTATTTATATTTTTAAATATTAATAAAATATTATAACTTACTATAAGTCACAAACGGATCATTATATACAACTTTCTCTTTGCTAAACTTTTAACACGTAAGTTGTTTTTATTTTTCGACCTAATATTATCTTCTAAAGTGTTAGCTCTCTTATGGATAATATTTTTCTTTTTTAATAACAAGAAAAATCATAATTTTATATTATAACCTTTTGGATTCACTGTGGTATTAGTCGCGAGTTAAAATCAATTTCATTGTTCTGTTCCAAACCATAGTACTCAACGACTATGGTTAACATCTAGTAATATGTCATAGCCCCTAAATCACAATAAAGAAAATCTTCATCAAACTTTTATACTTGATTATATATTTCGTGTGAATATATTCCTTCTGTTTGTCTAATCCCAATTAAATTATGGCTCACGAATGTTAAAACCATTAAACTCATTATCATGAAACTCTTTCATGTAACTTTAAGTTGCTTTGTCCAAAAATTTAGGTTTCAAACATTTATTAATGTCTGACTAAGAATTCAAATCTGAATCAAGTCAACTGATTTTATTTTGACTATCACTTGTATTTCAATATAAACAATACATGATCAAACTGATTTCTTATAGACGACATGATTACACTTGCATTTATCCACCTTATGAATTATGTGCACCTATACCAAAAGATAATAATGATATCTCAAGTTTAAAGAATAATCACCACACTAGTAAAATCATATAACGAATCATTGATCTTATGAGTCATCGTATCTGTTGTCACATTCAAAAAGCAGATCTCTAATTGTTAATTCACACTAATATCTTAATGATATGACTATCATGTCATCCATACTAATATCATCTCATGATATTCACTAAAAACATCTAGCGTATTTACTATGTAATATCAATATCTAATCAAAATCGCTTCCATAAGGAACAAGTTTGATAACTATTATCTGGATATTTTTATAAGTACTTTTCATTAGTATAAATAAAAAAAGAAAGCAATATATACATAAGAAATCGAAATATTTTCTTTTATTGATAAATATATATAGTATATATTGATATAGTAATTCAATACAATAATGCCCAAAATCGAAAACACGAATGATTTTAAGGTGTACAAAATCAACAAACTTTCATTTACACTAAAGCCACTCCCTATTGATCCTCAACTAGGATTGTCTCTTGAATCATCACCATGATATGATGCTTCTATTAAGTAAGATTCAAAATCTTGCTTATTGAAAAATCTATATCTCTCTAAAAATCTTGAAACTCTAGTCAATTTTTGAGTTGGAACTAGATTAAATGGCGTAAAAGTCTGTTGACTAGATGATCCATTATCAGCATAGTTAGTTCGAGGCTCAAAAGATTCTTTTTGCACTTCAA
>JAVXUL010000020.1:3482045-3493669 GCA_035590515.1 Trichilia minutiflora
CTAATTAGCTTATTTATACAAGGTAAGTTTACAACTAATTTATATGCTGTAACGTACAGCTAATTTATATTCTGTAAAAATATATATATATATATATATATATATATATATATATATATATGTGAAACAGAAATGACTTATTAAGAATAAAGAAATGATGTTGACCGCACAAGACAGGCAAGAACAACATGATAAATGCATCTACAGCCATAAGAATCCTGAGAGTCTGCTTTTACCTGTTGTATACTGGTCTGTTTGATTTCTGGAATTCTTGAAATTGATCTGCATTTGAGTTTATTGGCTAATTCTTATAATTTCTTTTCTACCTTTGCATCATTCTCAATGTTGCTTCTGAATATGATGCAAAAGTTTTTAATGATTATCATGACAGGTTCTCAACAAAATGATTTGGATTCATCTCCAGGGCGAAGTTTAAATGGGAGTTCCAGGAAATCCGGTTCTGGTGCGTGTTTTCTTTGACTTCCAATTGTAGGCCTTTTACATAACACATTTTGTTCAATACATGGTGGTGGTGACTGTCAAGATAAAGATTTTCAGATCAATATTCATAATTCCACATCATATTCCAAATGAACACACTGACCTCTTGTTGATACAATGTTTCTATTATTTTTATCCCTGCATGTATTCTCAATCTTTTCCTTTTATAATTAAAGTATTACTTCCCATTTCATTTGCTAACTTGTGTATCTCAACTGATACGGATAGCCTGTTAAGGTATATGACAGTGCCAAGTTAATATTCCACGAAAATTGACTCTAAGACATTTGTCACCTGAATGCCATTACTCCTACTATTAGTTATCCTTAACAATCCCTCATAAAGAAAAAGCTAGTAGCAATTACTTTAGCAATTACATTTGTTACTATCAGTGACCTTGCTATGATGGTGATCTATCTTTTATGTAAATAGCACTTACAGTGTACTAAGGTTGGGGAAAAAATTGAGATTGAAAGGACAATATTAATGTGAAAAATAACGGACTCAACTATTTTATTCTCACTAATGCACTAATCAAGTATAAAGCAATGCCTTTATATAGGCTTTCTAATCCTAGTTATACAAGACATAATTTATCTAGTTATACAAAGAATAGTGGCAATTTGAACTAAACAAGAAATAATAATTAAGAAAAGAGTTGATCCTAATCTAATCTTAACATAAATATAACTCTAACACTCTCCCTCAAACTCAAGATAGGTACTTTGACTTGAATTTGTTGGGTTTATTCTACATAAGTGTGCAGCGGCCTTTGGCTATACTTAGGGATGTGCTGTTCCTAATGATGAGCGGAGGATAGTGGCATTGTTTGGCGATACTCAGGGATGCACCATTCCTGATGTTGAATAAAAGTTGATAGCATGCTCACAGATGAGCTTTAACAAAGGGTAGTGACTTCGTTCAAGTATGCGTTCTTCTTGATGTTGACTAAAGGGTGACGGCGTGCTCACAGATGTGCTCTAAGGACAGGTATGTGTTCTTCCTGATGTTGGCAGAAGGATGACCGGATGAATCAAACCAAATCGGTTGAACCGAACTAAATCTGACTCTGAACCAAATCAAACTTATCAAACCAAACCAGGTGAACTGATCTGAAACTTGACCCAAACCGCCTTATTATGAACCAAATTTTGACCTAAATCTGACCCGCAACCCGATTCTAACTCGAACCTTCAATTTGAGTCACAGAACATGGCGACAGACACGACTGTGATGGTTGGGATTTGTTCCCCATTTTCTTCTAAGTTGAACCAGGGTCTTAGAATGACAGGTGGTGGCTGGAGCGTTGTTGAAAGAAGAGTGGCAGCTCTCAAGTTTTTCAATCTCTTCTTGGCGGAGTTTCAGTAGAAATCGACTGTAATAATGGTCAGCGTTTGGTCATTGGCATCCTTTGAGCTGAATGGTGATCGTTGATCGATGGTTAGTGACAAACAGTGGCAGTTAGAGTTTTGCAGCGTTTGGATTTGTTTGATCACCTCTTGGTAGCATTCTCGGTAGTGCATGCAGTCAGGGATGGTCGGGGTTTTGTTTGCCGGTGTCCTTTGAGTTGAATGGTGATTGCTGATCGATGAACAATGACAAGAGGCAGCAGAGACCAATAGTGAATAGTGAAGTTAGGGTTCTTATGGCACGGTGCGTTTTCGGTGTCCTTTTTCGCAGAGCTTCCGTGGTTGTGCATGGTGGAAATTTCTCAGGATTTGTTTATCTTCTTTTTCTGAGTTGAATGATAGTCTCCAAATGGCGGATGATTTCTGGTGACGGCGACTAATGGCTGTGTAGGTTTCCAATCGCCTTTTTGTGACGTTCCCAATGTCGTACATGATGTAGAATCCTCAGGGTTTGTTTATCGTCATCTTCTAAATTAAATGAAAGTCTTAGAATGACGGAAAATTTCTGGTGACAGTGACTAACACCTATGTAGGTTGATAGTTAGGGTTTTATGGCTTTGATACCATGTGGAAAATAATGAACTCAAATGTTTTATTTACCACTAGTGCACTAATCAAGTTTTACAGAGCAATGGCTTTATATAGGCTTTCTAATCTTGGTTAAACAAGAAATAATCTTAATCCTAGTTATTTAAGGAATAATGATAATCTGAATTAAACAAGAAATAATAATTAAGGAAAAGATTTGATCCTGATCTAATCTTAACATAAATATAACTCTAACAATTAGAATTATGTATTAAATGATCAAACAATAATAGCTAGCTGACTATGATTTCTACATTAACAAAGAAGTTCTAGAAATTGCAAACTTCTACTGGCCTGTCATATCCAAGCTATTTCTTTAAAAGGTTGTATTATTATTTACAGTTTTTCCTCTTTTTTTTTTCCATCTTATTGCAAAAAATCCTGTTTGTCCTTTTCTTGGTTGAGGTTGTTTGGTAGTTGTAATGCTCTATATTGCAATTCTTCTGAATGGCAGTTGTTTCATTGCTTAAGCATAGTTTTTGCATCATTTTCTAAATGGGAATTATGCTGAATCTTACTTGTATATGGTTCAGGTTGGCTGCAAAATGATCTTGATGTATCTCCAGCACAAAGATTGGATGGAAGTTTCAGAAAATCTAACTCTGGTTTGTAATAATGGCTAATCCCCCTTTTTTGTTCTAGTTTTGTATAATGGTGCTTGTTAACTATTTTTGGTTCCCCTCCTTTAAACTGTGTGCTACAAGTTAATAGTCTTTTTACTTGATTATTGCTGTGAATAATAAAATCAGAATTCATTTATGAAATAGATTTCAAAACTTTCTGATGTTTTCTTTTAGAAAACTGAACATTGATTTAAATTAGAAAAAAATATAAAAAGATAAAATTAATATATTAAATTTGGCTTTACCACTGGGATCTGACCATGATATAGTTTCTAATCATTAACATATAATCCTTGTCCTGTGCACCATAGAAAGGAAAACAAAAGGTTTAAAAATGAGGAAAATGATAGTCAAAGACAGAATCAATGAAGAAAATCCGGTGACATTACTCTGTTCATGGTCATGAACTTCCAACTTGTGATCCCTTTAAATGTCATTGTTTGGTTCATCAAGTGAAAATGGGAAGCGATAGGAGTTTCAACACTATAAATCTTTTGACATCAACTGTTGGAGTTCTCTTACTCCCTTTTTTGAGTAGTTATTGGGAAGCAATCTACCTCTAGCCATGTTGTTTTAGGAATTTGTGCTAAATGCTAATTTGTAGAGCATGCAAATGGGACATTTGTTAATTTTGCCTGGTTGGAAGCAATTTTTTGTGGCTTGGATGAGATAATCAAGGACTCCTGAAGTTAAGGCAGAAGTTACATTGCTCATTGTTTGTACTTAAATAGCGATATTTATGACCTATTGTAGTTTAGGCAATGATTCTCAAGGTAATCTTATCTTCAAATTAGAGAGCTTTTATTTTGATCAAGCATGGATAAAAAATATTAGAAGCTTTACTGGAATTTAAGACCTCCCTAGCCAGTAATCTATATCTGCTATTCCAATTCTCATGTCTATTTTTATGGGTACAAAGTTCTAAATTTGAAGAGTGAAGAAGCTGTGTACTTGAGAGTCATAAGAAAGAAATACCAACCCTGTGGAGAATGTTTGGGTGTGTTCAAAAGAAAATGATGCTGTTCAGCATGTCTGGGTTTTCTGTTAACGAAGTAGAAATAAAATAAAACAAGAGTAAAACTAATGTATGTAAGGTGATCAAAATTTAGTCAGAAATCGTCACTGCAGAAATTATTTTTCAATATTACAATTATTATTTCAAATTATGCCAACATGTAAGTGAACACCCTTTGTATGTGCTCATGCACACAGCTAAGAGCTTAGCAATTGCTTTTCCTATCAAAAGAAGTAAAATGCAAAAAGAAAATTTGTAATATTTTAACAAGCAAGTCGCCAGTTTCTATGTCTAGGATCATTCTTTTTCTGCATAATGCATTTAATTTCCATTCAATATGTTGTGATTATTAATGCTGATGTAAGGGTCATTGTGGGATGCAGTTATTTCTACCCGCAGTATATCTGCAATTTCAGCTTCAAGCAAGTCCATTCCTACTTACAGAAGAATGTTCAAGGTGCTGAAGGATTATGGAAGGAAACTTGCTGACCGAGAACTATTTACACACTGTCTTGAGGACTGGGTTCTGGAGAAATCTCTTGCAGATGCAGCTAGTGGGGAGCAGCAGCGTTTTGGGTCTCCGTTTCTGATAAATGAACTACGCATGCTTGATTTAGCATTGGAGGGGGTTTTATTTCAGCAACTGTGTCGTATGCCATGCTCATCTTATGCTTCTGACAACCTGAAAGAAGATGAGTTTCATGCAGTTGAAGATTTCCTTCATGCCATAGTACATGGCCTATGGCGTACATTTTGGCATAAAAGTGGACAGTTGCCATTCTTTCTATCTTTTCCCTGTCATCCTAGATCGAAGTTTTATACCATAGAGAAGGCAATATCGAGGGGAAGGCTTGATGAGCTCTGTGGGTTAGCTTTGATATCAAAAACTGGTAGTGATCTGCATGTACGTTGGGACCAAGTGATGGAGTTTGCCTTATTCAGATCATGTATATTGTCAGGAAATGAGCTGAAATTATCATCTGCCTGTATTTGTGAAGCCTTATTTTATGGTATTCATATACTTATATCTAGAAGTTTGAGCAAGTTTTGCACGATTGGCAATGATTCTGTTTTTGTTTTGGTTTTTGATTCAAAATTTGGTGGAGTGGTAAAACTTGGGGGTGATATTGGAAAACTTGAATTCAACTCAACTAACCCATACCAATCTGTGGTTGAGTGGATCAAATGTCATGCTGAAATCAGTGTTTCATCAGTAGATGAGATATGGAACAAGCTGGGGAATGCAAGTTGGGGAGACCTTGGAACTCTACAAGTGATTCTGGCAACGTTCTATTCCATTGTCCAGTGGAATGGACCACCAAGAAAGTCAATAGCCTCATTGGCCTTGGATCATAACCTCCGTCTCCAAAAACATAGGCTGGAGTGCCGCTTAACTGAGAATGAAAATGCACTCGTGCCTTTTCAACAGGCTAGCTATCAAGAGGGAGAGATTGTTGAAGTTGACCAGAATGACAATGCATCTTTCAGAAAGCAAGCATCACGATTAAAGCTCAAGCAGGGTGAAATATTGGTATTGGAGGATCAACAGCAGGGGCAAAAAAGTTTCCAAATACAAGAGTCTTTGGCAGGAGGGAAGTATTTCATGTACACTGCTATTTCACTAGATAATCCCACAGAATTGTTGACTTTATATGTGGGTGCTCATCCATCCAGGCTAGAGCCATCTTGGGAAGATATGAGTTTGTGGTACCAAGTACAGAGGCAAACAAAAGTATTAAACATCTTGAAGCAGCAGGGAGTTTTGAGCAGATATTTACCAGAAATAATTGCGTCAGGTCGAATAGTGCATTCTGGTGCTTGCAGAAAAACATACCTAGGGGGCTGTTGTGATCATCCATGGTGTGGAACTCCAATACTAGTGACATTTCCAGTTGGAGAGCCACTTTCGCTCATCGTTACTCATGATGGGCCATTATCTTCTGAGGAGGCAATACATTGCTGCCAAGACTGCCTGGCTGCTTTGCGAAGTGCTGCATTGGCTAATGTTCAGCATGGAGATATTTGTCCTGAAAACATTTTACGGGTTGTGAATACCCAAGGGAAAAGAAACAAATATTCATACATGCCAATATCATGGGGGCGTGCAGTTCTGGAAGAGAGGGACAGCCCTGCAATAAATTTGCAGTTCTCTTCATCTCATGCACTACAGCATGGTAAGCTTTGTCCATCATCCGATGCAGAGAGTCTGGTTTACTTGTTATATTATGTCAGTGGAGGAACAAGGGAGCAACAGGATTCGATAGAATCTGCATTGCAATGGAGGGAGAGAAACTGGGGAAAGAGGTTAATCCAGCAGCAGCTGGGTGAAGTATCCGCAGTCTTAAAGGCATTTGGTGATTATGTAGATAGCTTGTGTGGAACACCATATCCAGTTGATTATGACAATTGGTTGAAAAGACTAAACAGAGCCGCGGATGTAGAAGATGGGTCAGCAGATAGAGGTAAAATGGTTGAAAACATAGCATTAACGTTATGCAGAATAGAGGATATTGCTGAGTTCTCTGGCTCTAGACCTGATACATAATTAAATTTCATGCTGAAGGAAGAATATTTATTATTTATTTAACTTTTTGTTTTTGCTTGGATTGGGTATGGTTGTTTTTGTCTCAGTTTCTGGGTGATTTAGGCTTTGTTTGAGGATTGAGGTGGAGTCATTTTGAAGTTACCGCTGCTGTGGAGTCAAATTATTTTATGTTAAATAGAGAAAAATGAGCGACTCTCGCCAAAAATTTATACTTACCAAATACTTTAGCCATTGTGATCGCGAAGGATAAAAGAAACAGCACAATTTCAATTTAAACCTCAATCAATGTTAAAAAGCATTGCAGATTCCAAATATTTACAAATTTCTAATTTAACCCTCAACCCAACAATGAGAATCTTATGGAGTTGAGGAGGACGTTTGATAATCAAACCTACAGAAGAAACTGTATCCTTTTTCTTTCTTTTTTTTTTATTGGATTGGATTAAGTGTAAATGTATCAAGATTGTCATTGTTCTTTTGTGAAGAAAAATTTCATTTGAGTTGAGTTTTTATCGTGATTTAAAGTCCGTTTATGTTTAATATTAAAGTGTAAAAGATAGTAAAATAATAAATATAAATAAATAAGTAAATAAATCCAACTAAAAATTAGTATTATTAAACATATTTTATAATTTTATTTTTAAAATTAAATAAAAATCTATAATACTAAATATTCTCTAAATTTATAATTTCTATGTAAATATGTAACTGTAATAAACATCTGACAAACTTTGTATTAATTATCCTACATGATAATCTAAATTTAGATGATATACATAAACTGTAAATTATAAATAGCATCAAATTTTACAAATTTCTATTAGTATTCAAAAACTTTTAAGATTTGAGGTTCATTATTTTATTTTAATTATTCTTTATCTAATTCATGTTCATTATTTTATTTTAATTATTCTTTATATAATTCTTACTTATTTTTATTTTTATATATAAGGTTCCAGTTTTTATTTTAAGTTCCAAGTCTATAAGTTTAAGTGTTATTTTTTTAAATGTACCTCATTATTTGTGCATCTATTAAAAAATAATAATTTTTATATTTGTATTTTTATAAAATTTAAGTGTTAAATAAATAATAAAATATTTAATTTTTTTTTTTTGATAATTCGGAGTAACCGGATTTCGCTTCAATCAATGGGCATTTAAAAATTTATTAATGAAGTGAATTTTACTATGTACAAGAAAACCATTTTAATGTGAATTTTATTAAAGTTTTTGATGCTAGATAAAAATATATAAGATAAATATCATAAATTAGAATTAGAATAAAAATAAAAAAGAATTATGACAAAAATTTAGGGACAATATCTCAATTAAACATCTTAGTGAATGAATTTGAAATTCTTTTAAAAAAGGTATAATAAAATTATTTAAATTTTCACTTTTAACCAAAAAAAAATTAAAATTAATTTTTTTATTTTCCAAAAGGTATCTTAAAACTTTTACTAAATTAAAATAAAGCATGCATAATTAACTAAAATAATTAAATTCAATTAATTAAAAGAAAGGCGAACAACACTTAGACCCTTGAAATTTATAGAAAATATCACTCAAATTCCTAAATTCAAGGTAATGGCATCTGAGTCCCTAAAATACTTTTTACCTGCTAGAAAGTTTGTTACACTCTTAAACCTTAATTATGTTAGAAAATAATATTTTCATATACTTTTCTTACGTTTTGAGAAAATAATAGAGGGTAGAAGAATTTATAAAAAACTAATAAAATTATACTAATAGTATCTTTGTTATGTTTAAATAAAATTTAAAATATTAAACAAACACTTTAAATATTTAACATAAGATTTAAAAATTTTAACACAAAATAAAAATTTCAGTGTATTTTATACTCTAAAAAATTTTAAAATTAAGTATATATGTATTATTATATAACTTTATCACATAATTAATTAAATTTATATGCATATACATTATAAAAAATTAAAACGACATCTATTTCAAGTAACAATAATAAATTTTAAAAATATATAAATTATATAAAGTTCATTAATCTTTTCTTTTAAATAATTACTATTATTGGCATGCCATGTATAAATAATTTATCAAGTTTCTAGAATCATTAAACTATTTAACGTATAAATAATTTATAATTTTCAGTTGATTGTTATAATTAAGAGTGTTAATCCTTTTAGCAGATAATAATTAAAGTTCTCTCTCGTAATTAAGAAGAAAACAAAATTTTTTTTATTATGATCTCTCGCGTTTATATAGTGTTAGCTATAAGTTAAAATCATCTCATCGATTTTATTCTGAACTGTTCGAACATCCAACAGCTATTGTTAACATCTAACAATGTGATATAGTTTCTAAATCACAATAATTTTTTTTTATCGAACATTAGCATTCAATTGTACGTTTTGTGTGAGTAATGCCTTTCATTGTCTAAACCCGACTAAGTCAGGCTTTATAGAAAGTCAAAACCCTAAATTTAGTGTTAATCTCGATTTATTAGTCATTATGCATTGCATTTGTCACTATAAACTCCTTCGTATGACTAGGAAGTTCTCTGGCCAAGGGTGCTAGAATTTCAATCATTTAGTGATGTCTAACTGGGAACTCAAATCTAGATCGAACTAACAAAAACTCGAATCCTATATATTGAGTTGATAGATTCCATCTTAATACTTATTACCAATGTTTTGGCAATATTCGATCGACCGAAATGTAAATTCGATCGACCAAAATACAATTCCTTAATCTTTGCCAATGTTTTTGGCAACATTCGATCAATAAATGCAAATTTGGTCCATCAAAATTCAATTTATTAGCCTTTTCCTGAAATTTGGTAAAATTAGATCGACCTAGTTCCATATTCGATCAATCAAATTTGGTACCCTATACTATTTACTTTTCAATTTTTGTCCCTCTCTGTTCTAATGTTATTTTCTTCTTCGTTCGACATCTGATTTTTCTCAAATTTATTTTTATACAACCATCATTGAGTCTAGTTTTAGTAGAAAAAATCTATTTATCAATCGGATTTTTAAAACAATGAAAATTTAAGTTTGAATCTTGGGTGCTTAAACGACACCTAAAGGAAATTCTTCCCAAACTCATCCCCAAATCAACTAATTGTAGGTTCAGATGAAAAAATCTAAAAGAGGGTGAATTGGATTTTTTAATAACTTTTATGCAACATAAATTTTTCTCGTGAGAGTGAAAGTAATAATCATATTGAACTAAGTAAATTAAATACAGAATGAAATGAAGAGAGAGAAATAAAACTTTGCACAGATAGTTTTTATAGTGGTTCAACTACAAGTCTACCTCCACTCTTTTCGGTTGAATCCACTCACACCGAGAATCACTAAATCTTTATTTTCATGGTTCAAGAGGAACCCAGATACACCTCCTTCTTAAACGGTGAAGGGTAACCTAAAATTACAACTTCTTTGATTCGAGTGAAGTACAACCTAGTACAAGTCTTTCTTATAATGGGTGAAGAGAAACCCAATATTGTGTCTGATATAATCAGAGAATTCTAAGTGAAATTTCTCAATAGAGTGTGTCTGTAATAAACTCAAAGTATTCGCTCTCTAGAATAATTACAGATGATGAACTAAGAGAATAATAATCGATTTTTCAGAGGAATGTTTCTTAATAATGTGCACTGAATATCTTCTCAACTGCTATTAATCTCTGCAAAAATGATTGTATTTATATTTGAATTAATTCACTCCAACGGTTCTTTGAATTCATTATTAATGGCGGCATTTAATGCTCTGAAACTTGCCATTGAACTGTGTAACGAGGCATGTATCGATATCTTATGTTTTATGTATCGATACTTTGCTGGGTATTTTTCATGTATCGATACGTCAATATTCATGTATTGATACTTCTTTACACAGAAGAATTCGTTTTCGTCTCCATATCAATACCTACATTTTGATTATCGATACTTCTTTTTCTTGACATTGCATGTATTGATACTTTGATTTTCTTGTATTGATACTTCTTCATTTTTCACGTTGCCCTGAGCTTCTTCACAAATGAATATCGATATGTGCTATTAATTCCAGGTATGTATCGATACTTTGTCCATGTGTATCGATACTTTTCTTTAAGATATCGATACGTGAATGGTTCTGGGAATATACTTCATCCTAATATCGATACATTTCTCTTTTGTGTCGATACTTCTTTTTTTGAAAAAACATGTATCGATACATGTTGTTCTATATATCGATACTTTGATTAAATCTCTTGTAATTCGAATTCTTTCTCGCTAAAAAGTTGTAAGTGTAATATAACCAATGTAAGTTAACTCAATGGACAAACTAAACAAGCAATTATAACTTAAATATTAATTCAAAAATAATGAATGATCAACTCATTTTCACAAATATTCTTAATCCATCAAGTTATCAATTTTGCTTGTCAATACTTCAATATTAATATTATTTAAACATAATTGCATAATAAAAAATATAGTGTAATCTACAATCTTCCCCTTTTTTGATGATTACAAAACAAAATTGATTTTTTAGTTATGTAAAAACAATTAGCTCCCTCTTAATATAAGTTCTCCCCCTTTTTGACATCAAGCAAATAAGGGATAAAGTAGAGATACGAAAGGAATAGCAATAAACATAAAATTACAGAAGTAAAAATATCTAGAGGAACAAAAGGAAACAACCATAATAGTTAGCAACGATATCATCCATAATCTTCAAAAAACATGAACAAACATAAGTATCAAACATTACAGTAAACACATAAAGAAACTACTCATCCTTAGAATCTGAGGTAGAAGATAAAGAAGAAGGGATCTCATGAATATGGACTCCACCGGAAGAAGTAGCTTGAGGTGTATAAGATGGAGGTTACGAAGATGTCCCCGCGCCTGGTGAGGAAAATGAATAGGTATAGGTGGGAGATGGGCGGTAATGAGGTGAAGGTTATGGTCT
>JAVXUL010000020.1:3493769-3512185 GCA_035590515.1 Trichilia minutiflora
TTTCAAATACTCACCCCTCACTTTCTCATTTCAGGATAGTGTAGTCGGGCGTGGCATAGCGTAGCTGAAGTGTGATTGAGCAAGTTTTCAGGTACTCGACTCAGATTTTTACATTATGGTCCACTATATGGAAAATGATTTATAATAAAGATATTTTATGTATTTGGCTTGGCCAAGAGTATTATGTATGGTATTTTATAAAAACACAAAGATTGATATTCGTATGATTGAAAATCTTCTATTATCCATTATTTTATTTTATTTTTGGTTAATGAGTTTACAAATAGGTACTAATATCTTGCAGGTTCTAGGGGTGCATTCTAAGTGATAGGATGTATTTATAGGATTCGCGGTGATTGCCACGTGATCGACTAGGGTCGGAGCGTGACATAATCTATAGTGAGGCACATCATTCACTTTTGTTTATCATACTAGGCTAGCCACGCTTGATGAAAGAAGCTTGTTGACAATGTGTTCTTATTGTAGAAAGCAGGTGATGGTCAAGATAAAATCTACTGACTCAGATATTAGAGCTTAAGATCCTAGATCGAACTGTCATTTACGAGAACTGAATCTCTGATCAAAGTATATGTGTTCTAAAAATGAGTTTTTGGATACATGAATCTCGTTTATAATTAAAATTCTAATCTTATGATCGAGTTAGAGGTTTGATGATTCTATAACCCGTACTCGATTGAGAGTCGATAGTAGAAGGATTGTATTACATATAAGTATGACTATATGAATTTACCTAAATTTTTATTCTCTGTATTCTAGGGGTCATGATATCTTGCTAGAGGTCATTTATGATCATTAGGGACTTCAGATATAAAGAGTTATATCGAAGTGATACGAATGTGTTTGTATACTCTTATGTCTAGTTCACGGTGAGCCAGAAGGTAACACACATAATCTAAAAGTTGTTGATGGATGAAATATATATCATTAAGCTAGTTATTGATACTTCGTATTGACGAAAATAATATTATTATGATATCTTGATTGGTTAGCAATTTTATTCTTTATTATAAAGAATAAAATTTTCTAACAAAGACGCGCTAACACTCGTCGGTTCGAAAAATATTATGATAGTATTGGAGACTTGAAATAATATATTTTGATATATCAATTAATAAATAAAATTATTTATTTATTAATTAATCTGTTAAGTATTCATTTATTAATAAATAAGTTATTTATTTATTAAATATTAAATAAATATTATTTTATTCAAGTGAATACTTAAATGACACATGGCATAATGGTTGTTTATCAAGTATCATGATCATAATCCTTGCTTTTAATCTAATGGCCAAGAAATTCCATATATATGTTATTTGTAATAATAATATATTATGGTTTTGAATAATATTATTTTGTTGACTAATAATATGCAAAAACTTGTTTTTGTTTTATTGATTACAAAATGATAATGGTTTCCATGTGTTATTGAATTATTGGTTAATTTGTTTAGCTTTTTCAATTGCTTGGCAATCGTAAACCACAAATGATTTGTTGATTATCAAATTCAATTGATTTTTATCAAAAAGAAAAGGGACACATGTTGGCAAGGGATGAGAAGAAAAACAAAAACAAAGAAAAGCAAAGAAAACCAAGCTTGTTTATATACATTCGGCCATTAAAGGAAAAATTGGAAAATTGGTTTTCCATACAACAAAGCAAGGAAAGAAAGAAAGGCAAGCAAAGATTACTTGTTCTATGGTATTTTCCTTCTTATAACAGCAATTATTTGTGTGTGTATATATATATATATATATATAGATAGATAGATAGATAGATAGATAGATAGATAGATAGATAGATATTGCTTGTACTTGCAAAAGCTTTTCGAAATTGTTTTGCAAGGGTTTAAGGTTTTGAACCATTCTACCACCTTCATCTTCATCAAGCTAGAGTGTGGATACTCTTGGAGGCTTGGAAGAGGACTTCAAGCTCAATTAAAAGTGGATTTGGGTGAGTTTCTCTTCATTCAAGTGTTTAGGTTTCTAAAAGTTGAAAAAGTTACATATATGCATGCTTAGGGAACCTAGAAAATATCCTAGGGTTTATGAGATAAACACCTCTTCAAAGGTGAGGCATATGTTCATATGCTCAAGATTATCCAAGATGTTTTGAGTAGATGCTCTACGTTTGGCTGGGTATCTCATCAATAGAAGTTTGATTTCATTGTTAAACTTTAAGACTCTAGAGGAGCTGTCGATGGAAAAGCCACCTACACTTGACCATTTGAGATTTTTCAAATGCAAAACCTATGTATATATAAGGTGAGAAAAGCGGATAATAAAAGAGATAAATAGCGTGTTCACTAGATATTCAAAAAGTGTAAAGGCTTAAAGATATGATGTTATGATAGTGTAAATAGAAGATATAATGTCATTAATAGAGATATAAAGTTTTTAGAAAATGATTTGTGCGAAGAAACCACTATTAAAATTGGAATTTCATCACAAAAACCTAGAAACTCTCGGCTTAAGATAGAGCTTGACTTAAAAAGATGATAAGAAGCTAAAAACTCCAAGTAAAGAAAATGAGACAAAAACTAAGGGAGATGAGGATGCTAAAACAAAAAGCAAATCTTTAGAAGAAACTTTAGACGACTAGCATCTAACGAAAGATAAAGTAAAGAGGCAAATTAAAGCACCATGAGATATAGATGTACGAATATGGTGATATTCGCATATCTTGCTATAGAAGAATTAAAGACAATGAACCAGCTACTATAGGATAAGCTTTGTAAAGCTCTAAGGTAGAAAAATAGTATAAAGCCATGTGTGAAAAGATGGAATCTTCGAAGAAGAATGAAAACTAGACATTGATAAAGAAACTATAAGGAACAAAACAAGTAGAGAGCAAATGAATCTTTAAAATGAAAAAAGAGGCTAACGAAAAGCTTAAGTACAAAGCGAGACCTGTAGCTAAACAATTTACACAAAAATAAGGGGTAGATTATACGAAGATACTTTCGTCCGTAGTGAGACATATTTCCATCAGGATATTACTTGTCCTAGTTACGGTGTTTAACATGGAGTTTTAATAAATGGATGTCAAAACAATGTTCCTACATAGGAATCTCTCAAAGAAAATCTATATTAAACAATCAGAGTATTTTGAAGAAAAAGGAGCTGAGAATCAAATGTGCTTAAATTGTTATATGGGCTAAAACAATCACCAAGACAAAGGAATATAAGATTTGATGAATTCATGATCCGAAATGGATATTCAAAAAGCTAATATAATCACTGTGTTTACTTTTAATGCGGTTACACAGATGACATATGTTTCCATTAATCTCTGTGGATGATATGTTGTTAACGAGTAAAAACAAGGAAAGGTTAATTAAGTTGAAGACTCAATTGCACTCATAATTTGAGATGAAGGACTTTTGGGGATGTAAGAAGGATTTTAGGGATTGAAATTATTAGAGATAAAAGCAATAGGTTGTTGATTCTCTCACAAGAAAAGCACTTGATAAAACTACTTCATAGATTTAAAATATAGGATGCTAAAGCAATGAAGATGCAATTGACGACACATTTTAAACTATTGAAGAATCAAGAGCTTATAAGCTAGAAGGAGAAGCAAGAGATGTTAAAGACTCCTTATTTAACCATAATTGGAAGCTTGATATATGTTGGAGTGTGTACAAGACCGAATTTGGAATATTCAGTGAGTTTGACTAGCATATTCAACCTATTTAGTTCTGGGGTCTTGGGACCAAATAGCACAAATGGTCTCATATTGACCTTTAATCGTTATTCACCTTAGCATCGAGATGAGATGGTTATTTGGGATCAAAGTCAATATCCGATCAAACTTTTTTTTGAATCTCTCCCAAACATATGTAATTATAATATTATCTATATATTAATTAATTTTAATAATATTAAAATTAAATAATGATATATGAGAGGAAAAGGTAAATTCATGATTTTTCATACAGGTTTCATAGCTTTTTTTGGCCAATAGCATAGCCTTAGCAATCGGTGCACACATTTCTCACAATTTTGTTTTCGTTATTTTATTTTTAATTTTTAAGGTTTAATTGATTATTTAGTTGTACAATGCATATTAATTTAAAATGAATATGTTGTTTTGATTATTAAGATATAAGTTGATTTACATACTAGATTCAATTTTATTTTTAATTTTGAGTAATTGGATAGAGAAAGAGATACAAAATGAGAAAGAAATAAAAAAGAAAAAATAGTTAAATATTATGTAATTATAATATTATCTATATATTAATTAATTTTAATAATATTAAATAATGATCTATAAGAGAATGAGGTAAATTGATGGTTTTTAATAAATTTGAGTACGTATAAATGATTGTCAATAAATAATGAGAGTATTTTCTAAAAATTATAGCTTAAAATATCTTAATAGATTTTGTGTTTGACTTATTAATTAGAAATTTGAGAACACTAAGAGTAAACCTGTCAAATAGATAAGTTTTAAGCGATCAGGTTAAGTCGGTTTGTTTATTATATAAATTGATATCTTTTTAGTTTTAATTCGAGCCGACCCAAACACCGATTTTAAGAATTTAAAAATTAAAAAATATGTATAAAATAAAAAATAAATAAATATAATATAACAATAATAATAATAAATTCAAATTTTAAATATAATATAAATTAATATATTATAACTTCCCGTATAAAAATTTTGATGATTAAATTAGAGTTATATTTTATTTTTCTAATTATACATATTGAACCATGAATTAAATGGATCAACTTATTTAACTCATAGACCAAATGGATCGGATTCAATAATATATAATTAAAGGGTTTGATTTTATTTAAATTCTAATTTATTTAAATAATAGGTTAAATAGATTAATCATATATTATTGACCTGTTTGATAGGTCCAATTAAAAAATTAAAAAAAAATCTTTAAGCTCTGTCCTCACCCTCTTGTATAAAAAAAATAAAATAAAATAAAATTGACGGTAAGTCGAAATTAACCCTTTTTATCTTTAATCACAGTTTTATCGATAGTTGATGTATGGGATACGTAATCAATGTGACTAAGTGCCACGCATCCATTCCTTTGAACTTTTTGATAACAAATTCTCAAATCTTAAATTGCATGTGATCGCAGACAGAAAGATCAGCCTTGTGGACCAGTTGTGGTGAAACGAACTGTCTCCATTCATTTTCAAATATTTCTCAATTGATATTTCTAATTCTAATTCTACCGTTATCACCTACCACATGGTCCCATCACCCGAGAGATTCGGATTATAGAACTGGCTTGTGATGCTGGATACATGTGCTTGTTCTACCCAATTAATACTATAAAAAATGCATAACATAAAAATAATAAATAATATTACGATAATAATAATAATACAAATACAAATTCCTTATAAAAATTAATGTAATAATTAATAAAATTTATTACATAATTTTATTTTTTTTACTCATAATTTTTTGTTAAAATATAAAGTATATAACAGCTATATATTTATATTATATTAATTTATATAATTAAATTTAACATAAAAGTTTACATAGTTATTAGTATTCATAAAATTATATTCTTATTGTTAAAATAAAAATATTTTTATTTAAATGATTCAATAAAATTATAAATATATTCGATAAAATGACTCATCATTTATACCCATGGATTTGTCTTTTATACAGAATAATTTAATGTAAGAGCAAATTTACAGCAAGATCCGTAACAATTTCCCTGGATCTGAGAACATAAAAATTTTATCTATTATTTTGAAATTGTTTTAGAGATTAATATCTTTAATGTTAATATTTCGATATTTTAATTCCTCAAATTTCTAATTCTAACTATACCATTATAAATAATTCTCTTAAATGAAATATTTGCCATGTATACATAATAAATATTTTTTTATATACATGAGAAATCTTAATTTATCGAACTGAAAATACGAAATCGTACTAAAAGGACAGTTCAAATAAAATTTACGGTCCGATTTTTTAGACACTTTAATAAAAAAAATACTGATAATAAGTATCAAATCTGAGATACAAAGTCCGTATAAATTATCCTAAACCACCATGACACCCCTAGGGTTCACAATATAAATATTTTTAACATGTTAAAAGCTTTTTACTAGTTAATATAAAATTTTTTATTTCAAATTTGAGACACTAAAATTTTACTCTTGTTTATATATAAAAATAAAGTAAGAATTTCCTCTCAAAGATTTGTGTGAAAAGAATCGATTCTTTGACTCTTAATGTAAGACAATTTAATAGAGAAATGAATTTTAAATGTTAATTGGCTTTTCATACTCTAATGTAAAATTAATTTGTTATATTAAATTTAAGAATTCTTAAAAGATTAATAAAAAATTTACATTTTTCTTATTTATATTAAGATGATACATATGTTGTTATAAGTATGACGATGATATATACATAATGACATAGACCCAACACCATAATCCGGCCATTATATAAACATTGTGCCTATAGTATCTTACCATTAAAATAATATACGAGAGGTTATATAAATATATACTATATATATATAAGATGACGGTCTTACACTTTTTTGGTGTGCCTAATTCTGATGAGTTGGGACGCATATTTGAAATCTTCCTGTGTTAGAATTGATATTTGTAGTCAAAAGAATCTTATATAAGAATAATAATTTTTTTTTTAAAAAAAATAGCTAAAAGAAGAAGAAGAATAAGGCGAACAAATAGTTTGAAATAAAAGAAAATTGATAATGGCATTGGCATGAGCAGAAACTAGAGAGGCCCACTTGTTGTTCTAAAACTAAATAAATGAAATAAATGAGGTGGGTGACCAACCTAAACAGATTCTCCAATTTCTTCCATTTTCTTTGGTTTTTATTTTATACATTTCGTATCTTTCTAATGTTTCTAGAAGCTTAGCTTTACTACTAAATATTTAAGGGGTAACAACATTTTAGTCCCAAAGATTTTTCAAAGTAACAAATAAGGACAGAGAACAATATTTTAGTTTTTAAAACTTGTTGAAAAAGCAAATTAGAAACCAATTAGTTATTTTTAATAGCAAATTAGTCATTTTCAAAATCATGCCTAATATTTGTATCATGACATTACTTGTCACTCTTAAGCCATTTTCGTTTTTTGCTAATAATAAATTAGTTCTTATAAGCACTGATTTATTAAACATTGAAAAATTATATCCTTATATGTTATTTTTATAAATTTTAGGGACTTAAATGTTGTTATCCTAAATATATTAAACTAAGTTAGGAAAATGAAGTGCTTTATATAATTTAAAATGGCCGGCTTTAGTGACATATTCTCTCTTTCTAAATAATAATATGAATGGGTTGTGGTTTTATTTTGTATTTAATATTATTATGTATAATTTTTATACTTATATTGAAAATCGAATTTAGAATGAACGTGGTGTGATCTGTAAACACGTATCTACGGGATAAATATTTGATTTCGGGTATGATTAGACGTTACAATGATAATTGAGTGTGTGTGAATTTCTCCGTATATAAAAAAAAAAAGATACGCAGGCGGGTAGGTTGAGTTTTGAAAATGATATAAATTTATAAAATAATCATAGTTGGTAGATTGATTATAATTATTATTTATTGTTATTCCTATTACTACTACTAAAATAATGAGAATACAATTTTTTTCCGTTTAATATTTTACAGTGGACACAGCATACGCAACGCATGAACAATGATGTGAAACAGCTACTCGACTATTTTTAGAAACAAATAAATAAATCAATATTCATAAAATTTAGTTGTTTTATAGTCATTTAATTTATTATTTTATGTTTATTGATTAATTCTTAAATATTTTTGATGGTTCACATAATAATATATTTTATGTTTTCCATGAGTCCAAATTATTATATTTTTTAATAATATGTACTCAAATTTAAGCCGTGAATTTGTTGAGGTCACATTTGACAAAATTATTTCAAAATAAGGATTGGATTGGAACATACTATTGTAAAATTTGACTCAAAGAAGGGTAAGGCTATGTAGCAATTGAATTTCTTTTTAGTGCAATAATTTATGAAATTAAATATTTTTCTTTTATTTAAAAAATTAAGAATACATAAGACATTACGGCCAACAGTCAATCACCATTAGAACATTTCACCGTAGGCCTCTATTGATCGTCATCGACAATAATTAAAATAATATTCATCAAAGAATTTGAAGCAGGGTGAATAACTCCGATTAGCATTTTTCTTATTTTAAAATTTTTTAATGCTTCGCTATAAAATCGAATCATAGCATTGCTTAAATTATAAAATTAAAAATAAATGATACTAACGAAAACAAATTAATTGCACTGTAAAACGTTAAAACTGATTGACAGGAGTAAAAATGAATTTTTTTGATTTAGAGAGACTAAAATATTTTTTGATCAAAATTTAAGAGTTTAAATATCTTTTTTCTGAAAATATATGTTTAAACATACAAAAAAAAAATGTTAAACGGGTTATATGATTGCAACTTGTTTAATAATTATATCAAATTAAAGTTTTGATTTTTGATATAATTGTTAAATAGATTAAATTAAGATTAATATGAGAACACAAATTATCATCATAATTAAAAAGTTAATTTAAGCTTTGTCAATAAGTAAATAACTATTTTTTTTTATATTTTGATTTAATACATTAATACTCTTTAGCTAATTTTTTAAAGTATCTAACAACCCTATGATGAAAATTTTTGTTCAATTTGATTTGTCACTCTCAATAAGAGTTAGGTATTTCAAAAAATATATATATTATAATATAAGGTGGAAAGTGGAAAAGCAAAAAAGGGGTCATCAACCCTTCGCTTTAATTTAAAATTTTAATTAAAAGAAAAAACGGTGGACACATTTAATCACAATATCGTGTGGTAGGCGAAATTAATTGATGTCTCGGAAGTTGACAATACCAAGTGGAGCGAGTAGAGGCGATCTTCTAGAAACCCTGTTTTTTTTTTAATTAATTTATTAATTAAACAGTTATTCAATACTGTAAGTGATGTAACAATGATATAATACGTTATATTAATTTTTGCAATAAATAATTTGTATAAATTTATATGTATATAAAATTTGGCCACATTGGAATGCCGCGTAATAATATTTTCACTCAATTAATTAATAATGATAAATTTAAAATATCTTAAATAAAAAATAAAATTTAACATAAAATACGAAATATTAAACACATAGTTAAAATATCAAAATTAAACACAACCTTAGATGTATTTAATAAAAAAATTTAAAATATAAAACACAAAACTTACAATTGTAAATGCACGTGACAATGTGTTCAATATATTTTGTTTATTCCCATATAAATAGTCTATCATTAAAAAAAAGACTCTTAAAATTTGGCAAGGTGCTTTAATTTTATTTTTTTTAAATTATTCACGTTGAATAATGTAAAAATAGTATACATCTATGATTTTATAATATTAATTAACTTGTTTTATAATGTACTTATTTTTAGTAGATTAAGAAAATAATATAATAGTATTAATATATTATTTATTTATTTTATTTAAGGATTATATAATATTACACTAATAAATATAATAGTATTAATATTATTTATTTATTTATTTTAAAATACTGCTTCACAATACATTTATCTTGCAATATTTATTTATAAATAAAATAAAAATAACTCCATCATCAACAGCACTGACCATCAATGTTGCCATCTTTACCGGCTGCTGGTGATGAGGTTCGATCAATTTCTCGTCTTTACATCAAAAAATATATATTTTTTATGGGATAATTTCATTTCGATCCTTAAAGTTTTAGAACCTATTACTTTGGTTTGCATGTTTGACATGTTAAATAAAAAAATTCCTAACATTTCTAAAAATTATCACTTAAATCTAAAATTTTTTGGAATTTGTCACCTACTTCTCCTAAATTTTAAAATTTTATCATTTATATTTGATTATCATATAGCTCTCCAAAATTTTTTATTTTATTAATCGTCAATAACAAAATAAAAAAAATTATAATTTTTATATTACAAAAATTTAAATAAATAGATGATCTTTTATTGAAAAAAATTATTTGAAAATTTATTTTCAATTAAGTTTGTTTCTTTCCTAAATAAATTATTTTATAAGAAATATTAATCCATTTATTTAAATTTTTTACAATAAATGAAGAGGTGAAGAAATCAAATTTTTTATGTTAATATCATAATAAAACCACAGTTATATTTGTATTTGATGTGAGAAAGTGATAGGATAAAATTGAGTAATAAAAAATTTATATCTATTTTAAATTAGTATACAATATTCAAGGTATCAATAACATGCTAATGTCAGTGATTAGACAAAAGGCGCATTTATAATTAAAAATTAATATTATTTATATTTGATAAAAAAATTCTTATTTTTAAAATTTTAAAATATGTTAGAATGTACTAAAAGGTCACATTTCAATCAAGTGTAATTTGATTTTTTTTTTAAAAAAATTATTTTTATTTGTGATTGCCTATTTGTTAAAGTTTGATAATAAATATTTTTAATATTTTTCTTAATTTTATTAAGATTTTAATAGAATGTAAATTTCAGGGGGTGATAAGTAATAATTAATACAAATAATAGAAAAGTAAGTGATAAATTATCTGTAAACTAATTAATTATGAGAATTTAATAAAACTTTGATCAAATGACCAACATTGATTAAAACATTTCGGATGATGATTTTTAAAAATATCAAAGACTTTTATATTGAATA
Source organism: Trichilia minutiflora (assembly GCA_035590515.1). Classification (NCBI taxonomy): domain Eukaryota; kingdom Viridiplantae; phylum Streptophyta; class Magnoliopsida; order Sapindales; family Meliaceae; genus Trichilia; species Trichilia minutiflora. The sequence goes on from JAVXUL010000020.1 coordinate 3,504,527, forward strand.
TGTCAAATATAACAACTAAAATAATAAGAATTGGAATAAAATTATATATTTTTTATTAACGTATGGGATTCTCTTGTTATTTTTGACAAAAAAGCATTGAAATAAATCTAAAAAGAAGAAAAGGGTAATAACTATTAAGATTTATAATCACAACAACGATAATTGTTGGGTTCATTATTAAATAGATAAGTGATGCTACTTATTTTAAAATATTCATCTCTAAATGTATTATGAATGAGGTGCTGTATATTCATTAGATAATATAAAAAATATATAAATATTTTAAAAAATTTTAATATTGCCCTAACAAATGCATATTAATTCACTTAACATCTTATTTTGATTATATTTAGGATGAATGAGTGTAAGTTAAACATTTAGAATTCAATAATATTAATAAGAAAATGAAAAAAGTGGTAATTTTTTTATTATTTATTTTAAAAATTTTAATAAGTGAAAATTTTAAAATAGCATAATATTTTACTTTCTATTTTAAGAGTTACATATATCATATTATCTTTATTTTTTTAATCTAAACTATCAATTAAATTGATGGGCATGTGGGTATTTACGAATATCTTAAATTTATACTATAAGTAATACATGTAAGTTGATGTATTGCTGTCGTATCACTTTACTCGTTAATTTTTATTAATTTAAAATCCTAATTATTTATAATACTAATTAATATATATGATGATAGACAAGACCTACTACAATCAGACTTTTATTATTTCAATCTATAGTTAAAATGTCCCCCTCCCTAAAAGAAAAATCTCTTATAAAATAAATCACTAATTTATTTCATATTTGTTCGGAACCTACATCTATATATGAATCATTAAATCTAATGGATAAAATCAGAATTATTGAAGGGATAAACACACCTGAATTAATGAATTTGATTAATTTTATGATTATTTTATGGAAACGTGGAAGGATCCAAGGAAATATAGATAAACCGAGGAGTGAAAGAGCAAATAAGGGAAAATCCAACAACAGGAAAAGTAGAGCTACCTACCAAATCCAGCACTAACTCAATTGCAACCACTCGCCTTTCTCACCAACTTGGTCAAATACCCTTTCTAGTAAAATAATAAAAATAATAAATCAAACAACAATAAAAATAAAATAAAAACACCAAAGGGCCCCGAGTCAATTGCATCCTCTCCTTTCTCTCTCTCTCTCTCTCACATTTATATTCTCCCTTCTTCATCCTCAAATTTAAGTTTCCTTTTTCCTTGCCAACAGATCAGAAGAAGTTCTTTGATCAATATTTCCTCTTTCTCTTAATTTCTCTCGAAACAAAAACATGGGTAGATCTCCATGTTGTGAAAAAGAACATACCAACAAAGGTGCATGGACTAAAGAAGAAGATGAGCTTCTTATCAATTACATCAAACTTCATGGGGAAGGATGTTGGAGATCTTTACCCAAAGCTGCTGGTATAATTCATTTTGTTTGTATTTTTTATTTTATTTTATTTTTTTTTCCTGTGTGTATTGAGGAATTAAAGAAAATGAAATTAAGATGTATTCTATATATTTTGATTTATAATTATTAGGTTTACTGAGATGTGGGAAGAGTTGTAGACTCAGATGGATAAACTATCTTAGGCCTGATCTCAAAAGAGGAAATTTCACTGAAGAAGAAGATGAGCTCATCATTAACCTTCATAGTTTGCTTGGAAACAAGTATGTTACTAATCGTCTTCAATGTTTTATTTTTCGTTTCACACACTCACATAGAAAACATGTATATAAACAATAATTTATATTTGTGAATTCTCAGATGGTCTCTTATTGCTGCCCGTTTGCCTGGAAGGACGGATAATGAGATCAAGAATTATTGGAACACTCACATTAAACGAAAGCTTTATAGCCGAGGAGTCGATCCACAAACTCACTGTCCATTCAATTCTGTCACCGCTACCGGCACCACCACCACGAACAACAAACAAAATAACACCACCATCAAGAATACTGCCAAGACCAGCGTTATCAGCAACAATAACTTTCAGAAAAATAATGTTCAAACTTCATTTCCCAAGTTTGTGCGTAGCAGAATTGATGATCATCATGTTACTGCAAACACAAAGAGTAATCGAACTGATCACTCAGCAGCTGAAGATTCAAACAGTAGCAGTGGTGTAACAACAGAAGAATTTTTCCCAGAACTTAATCTTGAACTCTCCATTGGGCTTCCAATTAAGCAGCCTCGGATTTCTTATATCAGCCTGAATAATGAATCAAGAAACCAGAAACCGGCTGAGGATTCTTACCAGTTTTTTGGGGCAAACACTGCTGATACTCAAACTCAAACTCAAACATTGTGTTTATGCTGCAATCTAGGGTTTCAAAAGAGGCAAGCATGTAACTGCAGCAGCAAATCTATATCAACAATCATAACATCTGATTATCTCTACAGATATTATAGTGAGGGTTAATTTGAATGACGTTGAAACTCAGGAAGTAGCTATAGCTAGCTAGTTTTTCTAGAACTTTTCCTGATCACATGAAAATCTGAGGTTGAAAACAAAAGAATCAATTATTTGTAAGATTCCAAAAGTTCTTTAGAAATTTTCAGAAATTTTCCACATATATATATATATATATATATGTGGATACTTGATAGTTCTCTTTTATCACCTTTGACCATTAGTTGAAGTATAACTTTGATTCAGAAATTTCTTGCTTTTACATCTGTGTATACCATTTGTTTTACGTTAAGTCATTAATGAACTCTGTTCATTCAACATATGGGTATTATGATAATTTCTTTTGTGCATACGTGTGCATGTAGTTTAAGAATTGGAGAGTTTTCCATTTGGAATTTTATTATAGAGGAGGTGTATGATGTTGAATGCTTCTATAGTAAGAAAAAAATAATTAATCATTGACTGTGGATATTCATCCATATGATTGATCACGTTCTCAAATGTGGTACTCATGTTTATACTTTTGTGACATGAGACTCGTTATCCAACTATTAGTATCGAATATTAATCATTGACAGTAACAAAACATGTCGATCATGTAATGTCATTATCCCTGATGACACCACCTTAATTGGGAACCAATTTTGAATATATTTAAATCAAGCTATATATTTATAATATAACTTAATATATTATAAATAGGACTACGACTTGATTAGCATTAGGGGATTTTAGGGCTAAAAAGCTAACTATAATACTAAGAGAAGGCTTGACTAGTATAAGAGAATTTTAGGGCTAAAGAGCCAATTATGACACTGGGAGAAGGTTCAACTAGTGCTAGGAGATTTTAGGGTTAAAGAGCCAACTGTGATATTAGGAGAAGACTCGACTAGTGTTAGAGAATTTTAGGACTGAAAAGCCAGCTGTGAGACTAGGAGAAGGGCTGATACGAGTCAAGACTTATTAGGCCTAATTCGGACCAGGTCTTAGCATCTTAGAGTACCTGCCACGTATATAGGGTTTACAAGGCATGACGAGGGTTAAAGTTATAGATCAACTAGTGTTAAGGGATTTTAGGGCTATAAAGTAAACCGTAATCCTAGGAGAAGGCTGGACTAGTGTCAGAGAATTTTAAGGCTGAAAAGTCAATCATAACACTAGAAGAAGGCTCGACTAATGTTAGGGGATTTTAGGATTAAAGAGCCAAGCGTGACACTAGGAGAAGGCTTGAGTAGTGTCAGGGGATTTTAGGACTAAAAAATCAACCGTGAAACTAGGAGAAAGTCTGATGCAGGTTAGGACTTACTAGGCCTAATTCGGGCCAGGCCTTAGCATCTCAGGGTGCCTGATGTGTATATAGGGCATACAAGACCTGATTTGGGCTAGGACTCTAGCTCAACATGAAAGGGCTCGATATCATCGAGCGAAAATGCTCGACAATGAGTGAGAGCGCTCAGAATCATTGAGCGAAAAAGCTCAGCATCAAGTGAGAGAGCTCAAAACCATCGAACGAGATAGATCAAAATTATCGAGCGAGGGTGCTCAAAATTATCGAACAAAAAAGCTTGATATCGAGCGAGAGAGCTTAAAACCATCAAGTGAGGGAACTTGGTGTGGAACAAGAGAGCTCGAAATCATCAATCTGTAATGAAAGAGGCAACCGAGAATAAGGCAGTACAGTAGTAAAAAATAATGACAAATCTCAGAATAAGAGAATCACCTCAAGTTAGGGGAGATCACCTTAGATTAGGGGGTTCACCTCAGGATCAGGGAGTGGTCACCTTAGATCAGGGGGATCACCTTGGGGTCAGGTGAGATTGCCTACGATTAGGTAGAGATCCCTCAAGGTCATGTGAGATTGCCTTAGATCAGGAAAAAGTCCCTCATGGTTAGGTAAGATTGCCTAGGATCAGGGAAAGACCCCTCAAAAATAGGTGAGATTGCCTTGGATCAAGGGGAGCCTTCTCGGGGTCAGAGGGATCACCTTGGATTAGGGAGAGATCTCTCAGGATTAAGTGAGATCGTCTTGAATCAGGGGAAGATCCTTCGGGGTCAGGTGAGATCATCCAAGATCAGGAGAAGATCCATTAAGATCAGGTAAGATTGTTCAGGATCGGGGGAAGACCCTTTAGAGTCAAGTGAGATCGTCTTAGATCAGATGGAGATCCCTCGTTGTCAGGTGAGATCGCCTTGGATCGAGGGAAGATCTCTCAGGTTTAGGTGAGATCGTCTTAGGTCAGAAGAAGATCCCTCATTGTAAGTGAGATCGCCTTGGATTGGGGGGAGACCCCTCAGGGTCAGGTGAGATCACTTTGAATCAAGGAGAGATCCCTTGAGGTCAAGTGAGATCATCCAGGATCAGGGAGAGATCCTCCAGGATCAGATGAGATCACCTTGGATTAGAAGAAGATCCCTCAGAGTCAAGTGAGATCGCATAGATAAGGAGGAAATCCCTCAGGGTTAGGTGAGATTGCCTAGGATTAGGGGGAGAACTCTCAAGGTTAGGTGAGATTGCTTTGGATCAGAAGAAGATCCTTCGGAGTCAAGTGAGATCGTCCAGGATCAGGGAGAGATCCTTCAGGGTCAGGTGAGATCGCCTTAGATTAGGAAAAGACCCCTCAGGGTTAGGTGAGATTGACTTGGATCAAGAGGGGATCCCTTGGGATCAAGTAAGATCGCCTAGGATCAGGAGAAGACCCCTCGGGGTCAAGTGAGATTGTCTTGGATCAGGGGGAAACCCCTCAAGGTTAGGGGGATCACCTTGGATCAGGGTAAAATCCCTTCAAGATCAGGGGGGACTGTCTTGGATTAGGAGCATTTCAGATTTTACCATCATTCTTTCTAAATTTTAGCATGATCCAATGCTTAACTAACCCGTTCTTGCATTTGGACGAAAACTTCTTCGATTTGGTTAGGAAATGACTTTTGGTAAGGGTTTTTCATAGACGCCGCTTGCTGTTTGTATAAAAAATATCCAATGACTTTCTCATACCAAATGAGGAGTAGTTAATGATGGTGGAGTGGTATTTTGTATTTGTGACTGAATTTGGGTTACCCTAAAGCTACCTACGTGCCCCTTCTTTTCTCCTTCTTCTTCTTCTTCTGGTTTTTCTTCCTTTCTCTCTTTTTCTTCTCCTTTGGAGATCAAGTCACACGTAATTTTTTTAGCGAAGAGATAATTATATAGGGTAGGATGGTAGTTCCCAAGTACCATAGGATGGCTCTCATTAAAACGTGTGAAAGCTATATCATTAACTTAGTAGCTGAAATATATTGTATGGACTATAAATTATCACCAACAGATTGTATAATGATATCAATTAAAATATTGCATTATTAAAACTTAATATATGATGATCAATTATACGTGATCATAAATAAAATAATACAAAAACATTAATATATATAGATATTTAAATAGATTCATAAAAATTTGTTCAACAGCTTGAGCAATTATACAATAATTGAACAATATATTACTTCTATAAATAATTTATATAACTATTATTTTATTAATCAAACATAAAATATAGTAATTTAATATTATATTTAAAATTTAATACATAACAATAAGTCAATAAATAATTATCTTTTAATTATAATTTAATCAAGTATTCTAATTTTTAAATATTCAATAATCGATTAATTGGCATATAAAATTATAAATACATATAACATATTAAATATTAACATAAAATTTTCAATAAAATCCACCAATTAAATTGATAAAATAAGTTTTATTTGTTATTTAATTGTATTGAGTAAAAAATTAGTTTAATTGAAATTAATTAAATTTTAATTTTTTTATTATATATTAGTTTTGATTCATTATGATTAGGAATTGAATTTGTGGATACTAATTAAAAGTTTAAAGGGAATATATTTACATCCATACAATCTTAAAAAAATAAATAAATTAAAATTTTATTTAAAAATAAAAACACAAAAAATAATAAATAAAGCCCCTAGGCTGTATCAATTCTTAAAAGGGCCATGGTAAGCCCGACTTATGAGTTTTAGCTTCTCAACCCGACACAACCGGACTTAACAAATAGGCTACATCGTGCCAAGTTTTTAATTTTTAGGAGCCAAGTTATACTGAATTAATATTATTTACATGTTAATCCTATAGAGTCGAGCCCACCCCGACCATTTGCCATCTGTACTATTGTATAATTTATTTTTTCATATAAACTAAGTGAAATGTTAAAGTGTGTGTTGTTATAACATCTCCAACAGTGAGGCAATTACATTGTCATGTTAATTTTTATTGAAAGAAATAGTATGTTAAAATTTGAGAAATCTATTGAAAATTTTGTAAATGGCTCTAACTATTTATTTAACTAATAAAATGTCTTTTACTTTCCAAATTCATGCAAATTAAGGTGAAAGGCAAGTAATTGACATTTATCACGAGTAGTCCAATTGTTCAACATTTGGAAGCTTAATTTTCTGGCTTTTCAATAAATGCCACGTGCAGTATCTGTTGTAAATTAAAAGGAATATTATGTACAGTATATCATATAAAAAATTATATTATATATTATAATTATATTTTTATTTTTTTTATAAAAATAAAAAATTATATAATAATAATATAATTTTATTATATTAATTATTACTCTCGTATAAAAAATTTGTGACATAATTTGTATTTCAAAAGTTATTGATATTATAAATGATAAGAGAAAAAGAAAAAAGATATATCTAATTTAAAATTAATTGATTTTGATTACAAGACAACTAGACATATAGAGAAGTTGGTGAGGGGAGGGCAGGTGCCCAAATGTTGTTGGTTGGGAAGTGGATAATGTCAGCAACACAACCATCCTGTCTCTTCTCATAAATTCCCGGTCTTCTGCTTCCTTCCAATCCGGCTTTCAGTTTGTAGACATGGACTTATTTATGTCCATATTGTCTTATCATCATATTGAATCATTATTGTTAACAATTGTTATTTAATCTCTTGTCTTTACTGTCGACTCTATTATTGGGTAGTTGCGTAGGGCTATTTTCAGTAAGTCTTTTGGTTATATTTATTAGTCTTACCAATGATGCTAAAATTATTAATATTCTTCACAAATAAATTTTGTCAACACAAATAATTGAATATATATATTCAGTATTCCACCGTTATTTTTCAACAAATTTCGTATAGCTCCCAACGTTTTTTTTAATCTTTTTTTCAAAAAAAAAAACTATCCACAGCCATGAAAATTTTA